>JBBPFD010000162.1:208866-231281 GCA_038363315.1 Mugilogobius chulae
GTATAGTGAGGTTAACAATCATTTGATTATGAAATTAATTGACAATAATTAATATCAATGTATTAGTTAGAATAAATCAATTAGCTTCTAATTAAATCTAAATTTCATTACATAAGTCATCTATACAATCAAGTTTTTTTTTCTTTTTTGCAAATTTTTTAAAGGTTAAACAGATAATTAAATAATCTTTGTCACAAAACTTTAAAATAGTAATCTTATAGACGGCAGATAGAAAGGTCTTTTTTAAAAAATTAAGTAGGTTAATAACTCCCAAAAAAATCATTTACTTATCAAATAATAAACATACCTGTAAATAAACTGCATCCATTTAAAAAGTGATATTTTAGAATGCTGAAATAGAGACTTGTGCCGTATTGATTTCACTTTCTTCTTCCCTCGGTGCACAGCCCGCTGACATATCCTGTAAAATAATTTAGCACAACAGTAGAACACATCATGTACACTTTGCCAACAAACAAATAAATAACAGGAAGCGAAATCAATAGGCAGAATAGCAACATAGCATTGGCTAGCTACATACCAGGCGTAATGGTCCTTAGTGTTCCATGACTGGAGTTTCATTTTCTGCTGGCATAGACTGCATTTGATCGTTTTTCTCAGAAGATGCTTTCTCTGCATCCATTTAATTAACCTTTGGCTTTTTTTTAAAGACGTTCCTTCAAAAATTAGCCTTCGAATCTTGCTAACCAAGCTCATTTTGGCGGACAAGCTACGTTTACCTTTAACGCGCATGCGTACCGCGGTCTTTCCAATCGGCGTGAACGTCAACTACACAGTGGACCAGTCTTCGCGTCTAAACATGGCATCGCCAAGACGCTTTCAGAGTTTAATTCAAACCCGCTCTGGAGGTGCCAGGTTGGCACAGGCTAAACTTGAAGACAAACTCAAATTGAAAAGAAATGCTAAGAGAAAAAATGTGGACGACGAAGAGCGCACGTGTGGTAAGTTGCACAGGGTACTATGCACACACATTATAGCATTAGCTTTACCCCTCGTTAGCTTAGCTAGTGCTATCTTTATAACATTTTGCAAACATGATAAACTTGCTGCTGGCTGATCAACCTCCGTATTTATTTATGTTGACCTCAAAGTTAAAAATATAAACGTATTATTAGCGCATAAAACCGATCTAAACTACACTTCCCACATAGCACCGGGCATTAGCGCCCTCCCACTAACGGACCTTCGAAGGGAAAGTTAACATGTGGAGTGAATCAGAACAGCAGCTTTATCAGTCACTGCTCAAAAACTACAACATCAAATGTGGACTTTAGGAGATATATTGTGTCAAATACAGACACGAAGACATGGGAATGAATAAAGTGATTCAACCTTCCAAGTATGTAAACATATCTAGCAATGCTAGCGGTAGCTAAGAGCTAAATGCTAACGTGATGCTAGCGCCGCCTGGCGTCTTTTAGCATCTTTTTTAACTTATTGTTTATTTTTCTGACCTAACAACATCTCAGTAACCTCCATTTAAACATTGTTGTAACTCGACTTGAATTAGTTGTGCTAAAAATACATATAATTTGCCAGAAAACGTCTTAAAAGAGGTAAACAGTTTAGCTTCCCCCTCAGCAGGCCACGCCCCCAACAGTGACGCGTTGCCGACTCTATAGATCCAGAAAAAATGCTTGTTTAGTTATATGCAGATCATTTGAATGGTTTTGAGGTCTATTCCATCTAACTGAACTGATAAAATAATAATATAATACAAATCTAGCACTGCTGTGACAAAAAAAGTTTAGTTATTGTTTGTGTTGCTCCTTCTCAACCTCAACATTTTGTAGTTAATTCATAATGTGTAGGCAGTAGCCTAGGATCGTATCTAATATGGTTTAATACTAGAATATCAAATAAATAATATAAATAACTTTACAAGAGTTTATATAATAACAGTGACTTCTCATTTGTTGCTTGTTTAATTGATAATTTTAACATGTTTTTCACTACAGGTGATGTTACAATTTCACCAACTGCTCAAGTTCAGGTGAAAAAACTGAAGCATGAGCTAGAATTGGTCAAGCAAAAACTACAGTGGGAGCAGGAACATGTTAAAGAGCTGTCTGCAGAGAGAGATTTCCTTAAGGAACAACTTGGTATGATATAATGCAAATGTCTTTAGTATTTTAGATGAATATGGCACATTGTTCATTTTATTTGTGTTTAGCTGTGAAACAGGCTTCTACAAGTGATGTGATGGGGCCAGTAAAACAGACGAAAACCCAAGCTGAAGTGTACATTTCATCAGACTCATCCAATTCTTCAGGCTCAAGCTTTGCTCCTGACTCCTCCTCTGGATCATCCTCTTCAGAGGATTCTCCCAAAAAGAAAAAGAAAAGCAAGACTAAGAAAATGAAGAAAAAAAACAAGAAACGCAAAGGTGGCAACAAAAAAAGAAGCAAAGACCAGAGACAGGTTCGAAGAGGTAAAACAATATGTTTTTTATTTTAGGTACTCATCTTGGCATTCTGCTCTTTTTTAATCTATTTCATACTAGAAGCCAACTGTAGAATGTTTTTAGAGAAGTCTACCACAATCAGTGAAAATTGCAAAGGTAGAAACAACTAAATATTTGTTCAATACACTAAGTACATGTCTACCAATTTTAAAACAAAAATGATGATAGCTAGGACATTTTCTTATATTGGCAAGCGAGCAGTATCAGTATGCCATGGCTATGATGTAGAACAATTAATAAAAGAACATGCAATTTATTTTGACAATTCACATTTTTAGTCTAGATTTGATTTCGTGATTCTTTGTGTGTATGAAATCAATTTTACCACATAATTTTCTATATGTGAGCACAATCTACTGGCATTTGAATCTCATTTAATACATTTTATCGCAAAAACTGCTGTATAGACATGTGTAAGAAAAACACACCAAAAAAATAGACCAGATGCTTAAGGTATTTGGCTTAACGACTCAGAGATAGTGTGCACTGGTGTAAGCAAGTTAATTTGTTAATTTGGGTGGGGTGTGAATATTTTAACCACTTCTGCCCTAACAGCACCCCTCACAAATTTAGAATGCCTCATGTAATAGTCTGCTATTACTTAACTCTTTTTTCAGCACGTGTTCCGGAGGAGGTGGTTGAAAGATACCAAAGGGTACTGAAGAGCTTCCAAAGAGGTCGGTCTCTTTCAAAGGCTTGCGAGAAGGTTGGAGTGGATCGCAACACTATAGTCTGCAATGCGGCGGTAGCAGAACTTGCCATCGCTGACCCGCAGAAGTACAACGAGCTCAAGCAAAGACGTAATCCCAATGATAAACTGAGTGATTTCACAAAAGCATGTAATGATGCCATTTGTAATGATATTGCTGTAAGCAACAATATTCACTCCTTAAAACAATCCAATCAGCTTCTGCCTTTGAGGAAAGACAGGCATTGAGATTACAAATGTTTTTCTATTTGCATTAGAGGCTTGAAAAAATATATTCTTGTTTTTAGTTTTGTTTTTATATAAATTTTGTATAGTACAGTTGTACTACTTTGTACAGTTCCAAGATTTTGTTTTGCCGGAATCAAAAATGACGTTATAAAAAGGGTAAAAGCTTAAAGTTGTTTTGCATATGTCTCCTGTAAAATGCTGCAAATGTATGAGGTGTTTTCAAACATTGTGTTTTCTCAAGAAAAAGACATTCCATTTATGCTGCTGTTCACTGTACAACTTACCACCAGGCTTGTTTGTTTGGGGCCTTGATGTTCAAATAAAGTAACATTTTCATACAGTCTATTGTGATTTTTCATAGTTACCAAAGTTGTCCACGCTTTAAGATTAGGGTACTGCAAAACCACTTTATAAGCCTATTTATTAAAGCATTATAATGTGGTTTATTAATCAGTATTTTTGGTAGGAAGCAAATTATAAGCATGTTTATTCAAAACTGAACGTAACTTCATCACTTTTTTGTTGATAGTAGAAAACATATTAATGACCTTACAAGTGAGAAATGGACACAGGGATATTAACACACACACAAGTCTTAATAAATGGCATATTAACTCTTTATAATGTCTTAGTGAGCAATCAGTCATGTAATATATGTTTTATAGTGCTTATTAGCAGCTTATTAATGCTTATTAACGGCTTTATAACTAGCTTATTACGGAACCTTATTTTAAAGCGTTACCAGAAAGAAAGAGAAGGGAGAAAACAAAGAGTTGGAGAGGGAGGGAGAGAGGGAGGAGAAGAGGGAGAGAGAGAGAAGGGGGGGAGAGAGGGAGGAGGGAGAGGGAGGAGAGTAAGAGAGAGGGAGAGAGAGAGAGTGGGGGAGAGAGAGGGAGGGAGAGAAAGGAGAAGAGGGAAAAAGAGAAGAAGAGGCAGAAAGAGAGGGAGGGAGAAACAAAGAGGACAGAGAAAGAGAGAAAGAGGAGAGGTAATGAAGGTGAGAAAAAAGGAGAGAAAATGACAGGAAAGAAAAGAGGGAGAGAGAGGAAGGGGAAGGAGAGGGGAAAGAGGGAGAGAGGGGAGGGAAAGAAAACAAGAGAGGTGGAGATGATGGAGATGAAGGGGAAGGAAGAGAGAAAGAAAGAAAGGGAGAAAAAAAAAGGAAAGAACAAGAGATGAAGATAATGGAGAGAGAGAATGAGAAGGATGGAAACAGAAAGATGAGAGGAAGAAGCGAGGAAGAGCGAGACTGAGAAAGAAAGAGAGGGAGAAGAGAGACAGAAAAAAGAGAAGAAGGGAGGTGTAAGAAGAGAGAGGGGAAAAATAAGAGAAAAAACAAGGAAGAGAGAAAAGAAAGAAAAAGGCAAAGAATAAGAGATGAAGAGAGGGAAAGAGAAGGACAGATGGAAGGAAAGAGAAAAAAGACGAAGACAGAGAAAGAAAAACAAGAGGGAGAGGGTGGAGGAAGAGAAAGAAAAGGAGGAGGGAAAGAAAACAAGGAGGGAGAGAGTTAGAGAGAAGAAAAAGAAAGAGTGAAAAAGTGTAAGAGAGATGAAGCGGAAAGGGGAGAGAGAAAGAGTGAGAGGAAGGAGAGAGACAGAGAAAGAAAAAAATATGGAGAGAAGAAAGAGATAAAGGGGGCAAAAGAGAGAGAGGGAAGGGAGGAGGAAAGAAAGAAAAGGGATGAGAGAGAGAAAGAAAAAGAGATGAAGACAAAGGAGAGAGGAAAGAGGGAGAGACAAAGAGAAAGATAAGATAAGATAAGGGGAGAAAGAGAGGGAGAAGAGAAGGAAAGAAAGAGAGAGAGAGAGAGAAAAGAGTAACAGGAAAGGGAAGAGAGAGAGAGGAAAAGATGAAGATAATGAGAGTGAGAATGGGAAGGGAGGGAAACAGGAAGAGAGGGAGACTGAAAAAGAAAAATGATGGAGATGAAGAGAAGGAGAGAGAGAGAGAAGAGAGAGGGGAGAGAGAGAGAGGAGAGGAGATAAGGAAGGAAGGAAAGAAAGAAAGAAAGAGAGAGAGACAAAAAAGAAAAAGAGTAACAGGAAAGGGAAGAGAGAGAGAGAGAGAGAGAGAGAGAGGGAAAGATGAAGATAATGAGTGAGAATGGGAATAGAGGGAAACAGGAAGAGAGGGAGACGGAAAAAGAAAAATGATGGAGATGAAGAGAAGGAGAGAGAGAGAGAAGAGAGGGGGGGAGAGAGAAGGAAGGAAGAAAAAAGAGAGAGAGACAAAAAGAAAAAGAGTAACAGGAAAGGGGAGAGAGAGAGAGAGAGGGAAAGATGAAGATAATGAGAGTGAGAATGGGAAAGAGAGGGAAACAGGAAGAGAGGGAGACTGAAAAAGAAAAAAATGATGGAGATGAAGAGGAGAGAGAGAGAGAGAGAGGGGGGGGAGAGAGAAGGAAGGAAAGAAAGAAAGAGAGAGAGACAAAAAGAAAAAGAGTAACAGGAAAGGGAAGAGAGAGAGAGAAGAGGGAAAGATGAAGATAATGAGAGTGAGAATGGGAAGAGAGGGAAACAGGAAGAGAGGGAGACTGAAAAAGAAAAAATGATGGAGATGAAGAGAAGGAGAGAGAGAGAGAGAGAGAGGGGGGGGGGGAGAGAGAGAAGGAAGGAAAAAAAAGAGAGAAGAAAAAAGAGTAACAGGAAAGTTAAGAGAGAGAGAGAGGGAAAGATGAAGATAATGAGAGTGAGAATGGGAAGGGAGGGAAACAGGAAGAGAGGAGACTGAAAAAGAGAAAATGATGGAGATGAAGAGAAGGAGAGAGAGAGAGGAGAGAAGAGAGAGAGAGAAAGAGAGAATGTGAACTTTCAAATCCAGATCACAACCTACAGTACAAACCGTTTTCCTGTCGATCCGAGCCAAACATTCTGATTCTTTCCGTCCATTTTCCACAGAACAGAGACTTCCTGATCACATTTGAACCGACGTTCCTCCGAGACACGACGAGAAATGAGAAACACAAACCAAACTCACTTATGGATCCGCAATATCTGCAAATAAGTTTATGCAAATGTTGTTCTTTGGTCTGATGTTTCCTGAAGCGTCTGCGGGACAAAAAAGATTAAATCCATGAGTGAGATCTGTTCTTCTGCAGACGAAATGAAGCTGTAAATCTCACGAAAGAATCTGAGCCACTACAATGAAATATTGTCTTTAGGATAAAAACAGGAGGTTTACATGATTAAAACAAAGAGGACGAGTGTCTTTTTCATCTTTAAACCAACAGACGCTGTGTTTCTGATGCAGGTTCTATAGATTCAGCCTCTTTCATGGAGCAGAGATTATACTGAATAAATCCAGTAGTTTGACTTCCTCTGACACTTTTCACTCGCTCACAGAAGAGGAAGTTTCTAGACTCGCTGCATGTGTCGTTCTCCTCAGAGTCCTAGTCCAGTCCTAGTCCAGTAGGATCGTCTTTTCTTCACTTTAAAGATCAAATATCTGCTCTAAACTTACTCAGCTGTGTTTTTAGTCCAAGATGTTTTGTCTGTGATCCTGCATCATGTATGTGACTGTAGACAAAGTCAGTATCAGAGACTGACATCGCCGCCGAGAATAAAAGTTGTTAGATACATTTTTGGCAAATAAAAAGTGGTGTGGAGCTTGTCATTATAACATCAGACGTGTACAGAAAAGCTTTACATGTCATAATCCTCTCGTCCTGTGTCCATTTCTGTCTTGCAGAAATGTTGAAAGTGACCCAAAAAGTTTGTCAGGCTGCGGCTGTGGTGAACCTGTACTTCAAACTATTTTTACAGGCCACTATCAATAATAATCAAATATCCTGGGAGCCTCGTAAACTCACCAGACTGACAAATATGACCCATGAGCCTCTCTGACCAGCACCTACACACTGGTCTGTAGTGTTGACGATGACGATACATATCGTTTGAAAAGTGTTAATCGCGCCATTTCTCTTTTATCGTTTCCATCGTCTGTAACCTAATCAGGTATTACAGCAGAATATGTCATGTGTGTGGTCTTAAACATGCTTTGTCACACGTCTTATAGGGTAACTTCACCAAAACCATAGTTAAAGTAGTCTTTGTACATCCTAGGAGTCACCCTTTCTTTCTCTGCTCAGCGCACCAGCGCCCACGTGTCTGAGCGCGTCAGAAGAAAGGGAGAAAGCGATAGTATAGCAGCGCTGTCTGGGGGTGAGGAGAAGTGGCCCGGGCTGCAGTCAGTGCTGCAGCAGTGAACCCAGACACCGCATCCAGTCTGCCGCGTGCATGTCCCGCACTGTCCCACTGTCACTACCTGGTCTGCAGTCAGAACCTGGTCTGCAGTCAGTACCTGGTCTGCAGTCAGTGCCTGGTCTGCAGTCTGTACCTGGTCTGCAGTCTGTACCCGGTCTGCAGTCAGTACCTGGTCTGCAGTCAGAACCTGGTCTGCAGTCAGAACCTGGTCTGCAGTCAGAACCGGTCTGCAGTCAGAACCGGTCTGCAGTCAGAACCTGGTCTGAAGTCAGTGCCTGGTCTGCAGTCAGAACCGGTCTGCAGTCAGAACCGGTCTGAAGTCAGTGCCTGGTCTGCAGTCGTACCTGGTCTGCAGTCAGAACCTGGTCTGCAGTCTGTACCTGGTCTGCAGTCAGTACCTGGTCTGCAGTCAGAGCCTCGTGAAAGATACATTAATTATTTGTCAACTTTTTCAGGAACCTGAACATACTTAATTATGGTATATTGTGATATATATCGTTATCGGTATACATTTTTTTCCATATCGCCAGCACTACTGGTCAGTGTGAGTGAGTGTCTGCTTCAGGACACAGACAGTTCTCCTCTACAGTCTCACTGTGCTGCTGAAGCTTCTGAATCTGATCAGACATGATAAGCTGGTGTATGATCACATTAAATCAACTTCTTTAAACACTTTGAAAGTGCAAATGAAACACTATAACGTAGCCCATGCATGAAATCTGAAGTGTGTTTGTTTGTGTTTCAGACATGAGCCTGTCCCGACTCCTCCTGCTCTGCAGCTCTCAGCTCCACTGACACAGGTAACAACACCCACCCCCCCCCCCCCCCCAACACCCACAGACACACATACACACCGCTTTAAGACGTGTTCAGAGCGTGAGCAGTGTCAGAGCGTTAGAAAACACCTCTGAGCTCGAACTCTGACACTAAATATTGAGGAAGCTGACACCTTGATGTGCCTCAGGTGTTTGAAACAGTCTTTGAACTCTTCGTCTGGGCGTTCTCGTCTTGTTCCTGTGGCTCGTGGGGAGTTTAGTTTTGGCACAAAGACAAACCAGGTGAAGGTGTCTTTGGTGTATTTAGTGATGTGAGATTGTGTCACAGATTGATCGGTCGATGATTCAGACAATGAAAATTCACTGCATACGCCTCAACAGAACATTTGTGTCTGGTCGTTTGTGCCACAACACACTGGACACTCTGGTGTCTCTATTATATTACAAGACTTTACCTTGATCCACGTTTGTTGAGTTTTTCAGCCTTTAGAGCTTTAGACCTGCTTTGGACCTGGCTTCTCTTGAACATATTCCACACACTCACTCAGTCTCTCTCTCTCTCCTAGTGTTGTATTGTCTGTTTTTTGTTCTTCTCTTATCTCTCTTCCCTCTCCATCCCTTACCCCCGTTTCTCCCTCCCTCTACTCTCTCTCTTTTATCCTCCCTCCCCTCTCTCTCTCTCCTTCCTCTCTCTTTCTCCCTCCCTCTCTTCTCTTTCTCTCTTCCTCCCCTGCCCCCTCCTCTCTCCCTTTCTCTCTTTTCTCTCTCTCTTTTCCCTCTCTCTCTCTCTCTCTCTCTCTTCCCCTCCCTCTCTCTCCTTTCCCTTCTCTCTCTCTCTTCCCCTCTCTCTTCCCTTCTCTCTCTCTCTCTCTCTCTCTCTCTCTTTCCCTCCCTCTTTCTCTCTTTCTCTCTCTTCTATTCCCTTCTCTCTCTCTTCCCCTCTCTCTTCCCTTTTCTCTCTCTCTTCCCCTCTCTCTCTTCCCTTCTCTCTCTCTCTCTTTGCCTCCCTCTTTCTCTCTCTCTATTCCCGTCTCTCTCTCTCTTCCCCTCTCTCTTCCCTTCTCTCTCTCTCCCTCTCTTTCCCTCTCTCTCTCTCCTTTCCCTTCTCTCTCTTCTCTTCTCTCTCTCTCTCTCCTTTCCCTTCTCTCTCTCTCTTCCCTTCTCTCTCTCTCTCTCTCCCTCCCTCTCTCTCTCTCTCTCTCTCTCTCTCTCAGTGTGTGTTTGTTGCTCTTTTCTTTGTCTCTTTTCTCTGCGTCGCTGCTCTGAGGATTTACCACAGACACAACATTTACCCCGAGAGTGAGGGAGAGAGAGAGAGAGAGAGAGAGAGAGAGAGGAGAGAGAAGAGAGAGAGAGAGAGAGAGAGAGCGGGGAGAGATAGAGAGGACAAACACATTATTATTATCATTACTGGGCTGTTCACAGACATTTGCCTCTTTCTGTGTTTCCATTGATTAAAAAGATAATCGCTTTGACACTCGTTAGCGTCTTTTAAACACTTTCGATTTGTTTATCTTCGTCAGAGAAAACATGACGTTGCTTTTTTGTCCAGTAATTAGACCTGTGACACCTACATAAGCCTGTCTCTTAGTTTAAATAAAGGAGAAAACATTAAAAAGAAGATGGAACCGAGTGTGTGACTGGACATTTGAAAGTCTGTATTGGATTTTACACTTTCATCATTTAACCGCTGAGATTTCTGTTGACTAAAGACATGTGTACTTTATCTTCTCTTGTGTTTTACAGAAGAGTTACGCTGCTTCATTAAACTTAACATGTATCACACACTGGATTGTTTCTTCCTCTGCTGCTTCTGTTCATGTTCATGTAACGTGATGAAGCTCAGGTGTGAGAGAATTAATAAACACTCAAACACATTATTCTAATCATCAGTTCAAAAGAGTTTCATTTAAATGCAAATGCACACTTTATGTGTTTGCGCTGCCTAAAGTTCCACATATAAATGTTCATTTATTTGCCCTTACACATTGATGTATAACATTCTATTTGATGCACTGATACTTCTTGGACTTTGGAGCTGATCCAACGTTTTGTTCAGCGCAGGTACTGGCCTAATCACGTCCTCTGCTTTGTTTTGTCCACATTTTAATTCCCCTCACTATGAAGGGAATTGTTACAATTTCATATTTTAGTTTAGTTTATTGAGCAACATAAGAGTTCATGTTTAATATGTACATTAATAGAAAATACAAAGAGCAATGGCACTCAAAGGGATGAAGAAGTTCAAGAACTTATAGACTCATACCCCATTATTGACCCTATTTTGTCCCGCCCACTTGGCTTGGAAATGTACTTCCTGTTTAGCTCTGTTAAGGTGGCTAACGTGTTTGTTTGTCTGTCTTGTGGGGCAATTTTAATTAAATATAATGACAGTTAAAATAAACCCATCGACTGAAATCTACAGGCTAAATGCAGCTAAACAGGAAGTGCACATCCTAGAAAAGTAGGCGGGACAAAATAGGGTCAATACATACGTGCTGGACACTTAATAAATTCATATTCCTGTGCACACACACATGCCGGTTAATGCATGAGTGTGTGTTACAATCGTTTATGTTCGTACAAAAGAAATGCTGTTAATAACATAATGAAATAACAATGAAAATCAGACATCTTACTAGATAAAAAGAAGATTTTTTCGTTTATAATTGCACAAGCAGCACACGGCCAGTTTTACGACAATGAAAAATTCACAACTAATACGTATCAATGGTATTGTTGATTCCTGTTCCTTATTGATTCTCTTATGGCTGTGTTTTTCTAGAATTCTTGGCAGTTAAAGTTCAGGTTGGGGGCAAGAGGCAGTTTTCCCTGTTAACACTGGACTTTGCCATGAAATATTTCAAAAAATGTTTTGCAAATTTAAAAAGTGGTGTTTTCTGGAGTGACTGTACGCATTCAACTTTTGCATTACAAAAATAAACAACATTCATTCTACCTCATTGAAATAACATTGGCCTGTAGAATGTTGTGATGTCATCGGAAACCCACCTATTGCCACTGTTTAGTCTCTTTTGTCATGTGCATCACGTGTAAGTCCTGTATGTAGTCAGACTCAGCAGGCCTGACTAGATACAGGCCACGCCTCTCTGACTCCCTGATGATCATCTGTAGTTTGAATATTTGAAACAAATATTCATGTTTTGGTCTTCACTGGGGTTAAGTATCCAGTTCTCTATTGTCTTACGGGCTCACACTAGATCCAGTCCGTACTCCGGTCCGGCGTATGGAGGTTTTCTGTTTCTTGAAAAGTAATGAAAGCTCTCACACAGTGATTCGTTTGGTCCAGCGAGCCGTGTGGCTCTGCTCTTGTCGTCTGGATCTTTTCCGTTGGAAGCAACTTTTTCTGGACTGCCGGAGTTCCACAGCCTTTTTGATGAAGATGTGAAAACAAGACACGACAAACAGAACACCAAGCGAGCGCTGGTGAAGTGAATCTGGTGTTTTTTATAATAAAATCATTACACTACTACTACTAATATTAATACTAATATTAATAATATAAATACGTGTAGACAAATACACGACTGTATAACACAGAGGATGTAAACAAACTTCCCTGGTTAAATAAAGGTCAACTGACTCAGTGCATTTGTCTTGTTTTGGTTTAAAATACTACATCCTGTACACACAACCACTTCCTGTGCATTGCTTTTCAATGAGGTTTTCACTCCATCAGTTTAAAACTAATAAATCCTCTTTAGATCAGACAGTTGTGGTGAATGTTACAGAAAACATGTTAAAGACTTTACATATCAGAGGAATATTTCACCAGAGACACTTGTGTGTTTAAAAAGAGACATGATTGTGTCTAAATGCTAATGCTAACAGGAAGTGGTCGTAAGTACAGAAGTTAGCATTTTTAACGTACGCAAGCCAACTGAAATTCTGTGCACACAGCCAATTAAATTAATTAAGAAATTAAACATCCTTTGCTTATCCATTCAGGGCGAAAAAAGCAAACAGAAAATGAATTGACATAAAAAAATCCCAAAACTCTGCAGAAGTGTTCATTGTTTACATATGTGTCAGTGATCCAGTGAAATCCCAAGTTGAGTGTAAACCTCCGAGAACTCTGCAATTTCTGCAATGTCCAGTCGCTGTGTGAGTGGCCACGGCTCCGAGACAGATCTGGATCTGGATTTAGACTGGAAGCAGTGTGAGCTGGTGTTAGCCTTGTTATAAACCAGATGAAAACCTATTTTAAACCTATTACAGTCTGATTTTTGACCTGGTGGTTCTTGAAGAGACAAATATTGATCTAGAGAAAGTAGTTTGGTGTAGAATCAGTTTTATTTCTGTCTCTGTTTCTTTCTCTTTCCTCCGTCTCGTCTTGAGTAAATGAGACTCTTGACTTTCACAAACGCTGCCGTTCAAATGGTCCACACTGAAGGAGGAACACTTTAAATATTTATACAGCATCTGTCCAGGGCAGCCTGCTTCCATACAGACAGAGAGAGAGATAATACAGAGAGAGAGAGAGAGATAATACAGAGAAAGAGATATTATAGAGAGAGACATAATACAGAGGAAGAGAGATTTAATACTAGAAAAGTGACATTGAGCTGAACTGCAAACATTGTTGTAACAAGTTTTTATACTGGTGAGCACATTTGTGTGTAACATATAGGCTACCAGGCTTCTACCTTCCTATACACAGACTACACAAGTTGTGTAGGGCGGATTGCTCTGCCTTCTGAGCGCTGATAGTTTTTCTAGTTCATGTCTGATCAATCATCAGGCCTGTGTCTTCACTCTCTGGTTTGCGCTGAACATAAACTGTTTGACCAGCTTAAACATGATAGACCCTCCTCTTCTGCTCTTACATAGTAAAGTGCAGTATATCGAATTTTAGATAATATTGTGAATGGGGTTTTCAAGATATCCAAAAACTGAATATCGAGTATATCGTTTATAGTTAAAATTGCCACAAAAAGAACCTGTAAGAAAAGAAAATAGAGAAAATGATGCTTGTAATTGGGGTGCACGGTACAGAGTGGTTAGAGCTCTGGCTTCCCAATAAGGAGGTCGTGGGTTCGACTCCCGGGTCGGACCATATCAACATCTCACGATCTCTCTGGGTGGAGTTTGCATGTTCTCCCCGTGTCACTGTGGGTTTTCTCCAGTTTCCTCCAAAAACATGTATGTTTAGGTTAATTGGGCATCACTGTAAATTTCCCTTAGTGAGTGAATGAGAGAGTGAATGTTTGTCTGTCTAACTCTGCGACGAGTTGGCCACTGTCCAGGGTGTTCCCCCGCCTAAGGCCCAAAGTCACTGGGATAGGCTCCAGTCACCCACGACCCCTAACGGGATTAAGCGGTAGAAAATGAATGAATGAATGCTTGTAATTTAGGATATAAATGCAATTCTTTTACAAACATTTCACATTGTTCACGTGACATCAGTATTTTCCAGACCAATAACACTTCACACAGATGTTTGCAGCTCAAATTAATCTGGTTCAAGGTCAGTTTTTGTTGTGATACAAAAGTGATCAGGTCTAGTCACTAATGGAAATCACCAGATTGAAACAGTTTGAAATGTTCTTTTAGATATTTCATGACAAGTTCAGTGTTATGAATCAGAAATCCTGTTCACATCTAGATGAACGCAGCCTATTGACGTAATAATCGTCTGAATACTGTTATCAAGATGTGACCAAAAAATATCGACATATTCATTTTTGTCAATATCGCCCAGCCCTGAGTGTCTGAGCACAAAATTAAAGACTCCAGGAACAGTTTGATGTTCTGTACCTTATAAATGCTCAGTTAATCTTTATTTTGTGTCACGTTTTGGCTGAACTACAAACACAAACAGCTGATGAACTTAAAACATCTGCAAATTGTGAAAAATACGGCGGTGAAATATAGCAAATTTCTGCACATTTCTGTTTACTTATTTCAAAAGCCACGTAGGGCTGGGCGACATTGACATTGACCTCAATATTTTTTGGGCACATCTCGTTAACGATATTCAGACGATTATTACGTCAATAGGCTGCGTTCAAGTTGTACAATGCAATGATGTCATGAATCTAGATGGTGAACACGATTTCTGATTAATAACACTGAACTTTGTCATGAAATATCTAAAACATCATTACAAACTGTTTCAATCTGGTGATTTCCATTGGTGATTAGATCCAATCACTTTTGTATTACAACAAAAACCCTAACCACTGACTTTGAACCAGATTTATTTGAGCTGCAAACATCTGTGTGCAGTATTATTTTTCTGGAGTACACTGGGATGTCACGTGAACAATGTGAAATGTTTGTAAATGAATCACAGAAGTGCAGACATATTTATAACTTAAGTTAAAAGTTACTAGCATCATTTTCTCTATTTCTTGTCTTACAGGTTCTTTTTGTGGCAATTTTAACTATAAACGATATACTCGATATTCAGTTTTTGGATATCTTGAAAACCACATTCACAAAATTATCTAAAATTCAATATACTGCACAGCTCTAAAGCCACATAAAACATAAGGCTATTTGTCACAAAAAAGTGGCAGATGTTTTCTGTCCAAAAACTCCAGCGCGATGATGATGCAGCTTAACAGTTGTTCCAGCATCAGAGGGAAGAGAGAACAGAGGCGGAGCTCACAGGGAGAGGGACAGGGCTGGGGCCCCACTAGAAACACTGACACCAAATAAAACTTAAGTAGATGCAATCCTATATTTATCCCCTTTTCATTCTAGCCTTTTTCCCCTCACATGTCTGACTAAAATCTGTACAAAAATCAAACTAAAGCTGTTCCTGATCCTTTGGAGCTCAGGCAAATGTCTGGAGCCTTTTTAAAGCTGTATGTCTGTAGTTTTTACTTCTGATGTCCAACAGGTTCTGATCAGAAGTGAGAACTTTCTCCAAGCAAAAGAAAAAAAACAAAATCTAAAATCTGCCTAAATTTGTTTTGTTAGAAATAAGGAATGTTAAAGCTGGTGTTAAAGCTGAGACCTAAATGACTCTAGATTTGGAATATTTTGGGTTTTGACAATTCCTCTGTAAAATCTGAAGGTAATTGAGGTAAAAATGAGTTTTAGGGACCCAAAATTACTCCAAAAAAAATCTAGGCGGAGCCAATGCAAAAGTCCTTTTTTTATTTGGAGGTTTACAGTAGAAATCTGAGTCTGGATCATCCCAGCTGATAAATAAAAGAGATACAATCAGACTTTTATATTTAACCTTTCCAGGTTCTTCATAGTATGCATTTTTAAGACACTGAACAAAATAACATTTTTGAAGAAAAAGTGGGACGACCCTTCGAAGAGACGCTGGAATGTAAAGGGGTTAAATCTTAAAATTTTGCATAAAAAATGTTGGTCTAAAATAGCTCACTCCAAGTTTAGAGAAAATGAATCTGGTAAATTCCAAAGTTTCTAGAGCAGGATCTTACATTCTCTCTTTATTGTGAGAAATATAATTTTGCCTACTTACTTTTGTTTGTCGCTTTGTGTATAGTTATAAATTATAATGACAAAAGTCCATTTAAACGCTGCTTTGGCTTGACTCATTAAGGTTTGTAGAAAAAACTGTAGGCCCCTGAAACTGATTTTTGCTTAGGGCCCCCAAAAGGCTAGATCCGGCTCTGTAGGCTCCTGAATGTGTTTCTTTGTCCATTGGTTTCATTAAGAACAGTCATGTTTTCTAAACTCAAAGAAAATATAAAGAAGACAGACACGTTTAAGGACATTTAGGCACTGATAATCCAAGTCGAGATTGTTTTTTGGCGATGTGGACTTGTGAGTTTGGTGCCTGAAGCTGCAGCCTCCAGCCCTGCAGAGTCCGACCGTCCTGCCAGAAAAAAAAAACACTCTTCCTGTTAGCCGCGCGGCAGCTAATGGCGCTAACACGCTTTGATTAGGCGACGCGGTGTTAGCGCGCGGACACGCTAATGCGTTTTCCTCTTCACTGAGCAGAAGAAGAAACAGATTTCTGATGTGAACACGACGTTTGTGGAAGAGAAAAGTGTCAGGGAAGGATTATTAGAGCTGGATGAGTGTTTACAACAGGAAGAGACTTTAGAATGAGAAGAGAGGGATGAGAGACAGAGAGAGGGATGAGAGAGAGAGAGAAAGAGATGAGAGCAAAGGGAGAGAGAGAAAGAGACGAGAAAGAGAGAGGAGAAAGGTAGAGAGAGATGAGTGCGAAGTGGGGGGGCAGGAGAGAAGAAAAAAAAGATGAGAGGGATGAGAAAGAGAAAAAGAAAAAGAGAGGGATGAAAAAGGGACATGAGAGCAAAGAGAAAGAGATGAGAGAGGAGAAAGAAAAAGAGAGAAAGAGATGAGAGCAAAGAGAGGGGAAAGAGAAAGAAAAAGAGAGAGATGGCAGCAAAGGGAGATGAGAGCAAAGGGCGAGAGAAAGGAATGAAAGAAAGATGAGAAAGAGAGGGATGACAAAGACTGAGGGATGAGAGCAAAGAGAAAGAGAAAGAGATGAGAGTGAAAAGTGAGCTGAGAAAGAGGAAAGAGATGAGAACAAAAGGAGAGAGAAAAGGGAG
Organism: Mugilogobius chulae; assembly: GCA_038363315.1. Taxonomy (NCBI): domain Eukaryota; kingdom Metazoa; phylum Chordata; class Actinopteri; order Gobiiformes; family Gobiidae; genus Mugilogobius; species Mugilogobius chulae. Next base: position 225,798 of record JBBPFD010000162.1, read on the forward strand.
AAAGAGAAAGCGAAAGCGGAGGAAAGGAAGTAAAAGAGATGAGAGAAGAGAAAGAGAAAAAGAGAGAGATGAGAGCAAAAGGAGAAAAAAAGGAAACAGACTAGAAATATAGAGGGATGGGAAAGGGGAAAAGAGATATGACAGCAAAGGGAGTGAGAAAGGAGAGATGAGAATGAAGAGAGGAAGAGAGATGAGAAAGAAAGAGATGGAGTAGATAGATGAGAGAAAGGAAGAAAGAGAAAGAGATGAGAGCGAAGGGAAACAAGAAAGGGAAAAAGACAAGATGAAAGGAGAGACCGCATTAGAGAGAGAGAAGTGAGAGAAAGGGAAAGACAGTTGTAGAGAAAGGGAGAGACAAGAAAGAGAGGGGAGTGAAGAAATACAGAGAGAGAGAGAGATCAGAGAGAAAGAAGAGAGAGGAGAAAGGAGAGAGAGGAGAGAGAAAAAGGACCAAGAAAAAAGAGAAAGAGAGGAAAGAGAGAGAGATGAAAGAAAGACAGTGAAAGAGAGGAGAGAAAGACAGAGGGAGAGAGGAGAAAGGGAGAGAAAGAGTGAACAAGAGAGGAGAAAGGAGAGAGTGAAAAAGAGAGAGAGGAGAGGGAGAAAGAGAGATGAGAGAGAAAGAGAGAATGAAAAAATGAGAAAGAGGCAAGAGAACGTGAGAGAGAGAGAGAAAGACAGAGAGCTAGAGATGAGAGAGAAAGAAGAGAGAGGAGAGAAAGACACATAGATTGAGAGAGGAGAAAGGAGAGGAAAAAATAGTGAGGAGAAAGGAGAGAAAGAAAAAGAGAAGAGAGAGAAAGAGGGAGAGAGTGGAGACATACAGGGAGAGAGAGAAGAGAGAGAAAGAGGGAGAGTGCAGACATACAGAGAGAGAGAGAGAAGAGGAGAGAGAGAGGAGAAATACTGACAGGGAGAGATAGAGAGGAGAGACAAAGAAAGAAAGAAAGGAAAAAGAGAAGAAAGCGAGAGACCAGAAGAGTGAGGAGAAAGGAGAGAAAAAGAAAGAGAGGGAGAAGTGACCAAACCCATTCACTTTAGTATAACACCAACATTCATTTGAGCTGCAAACGATCCTCTTTCACAGTTTCAGATTCATAATTCAAAGAGAGAGATGAAAGAAAGACAGAGAGAGGGAGAGAGGAGAAAGAGAGAAGAGAGAGAAAGAGGAGAGAGAGAGAAGAAGAGAGAGGGAGAGAGGAGAAAGGGAGAGAACAAGAGAGGAGAAAGGAGAGAGAGAACAAGAGAGAGAGGAGAGAGAAAGAAGAGAGAAAGACAGATAGATTGAGAGAGGTGAAAGAGAGGGGGAGAGGGGGGAAAGGAGAGAGAGGAGAGATATAAAGGAGCAAGAAAAAGAGGAAAGAGAAAGAGAGAGGAGAGAGAGAGAGAGAGAGAGAGAGAGAGAGAGAGAGAGACTATATATACTGTGAATCCAAGTGTCAATAGTTTACATTCACCTTCTAATTGTTCAGATGGTGGGCAAGAGCCTGTTTTTCTCCATTAAGAACATTACACCTTTAAAAAGTGACCACACCCTTTTTAAATCACAGTTTCAGATTCATATTTCAGTTTTGCCGTGTAAAGTCCGCCGTGTCGTTTTTAACCTTTTACACTCCACTTTTCCTTTAATCGCTAATGAGAGAGGAGAAAGAGAAAGAGAGAGAGGAGAGAGAGAGGGAGAGCAAGAAAAAAAGAGAAAGAGAGGAAAGGGAACAAGAGAAAAAGAGATGAAAGAAAGACAGAGAGAGGGAGAGAGGAGAAAGAGAGAAATGGAGAGAAAGACAGAACAAGAGACGAGAAAGGAGAAGAGAACAAGAGAGAGAGAGAGGAGAGAGAAGCAAGAAAAAAGAGGAAAGTGAGGAAAGAGAACGAGAAAGAGGAGAGAAAGAGAGAGAGAGAGAGGAGAGAGAAGCAAGAAAAAAGAGAAAGTGAGGAAAGAGAACGAGAAGGAGGAGAGAAAGAGAGAGGGAGAGAGGAGAAAGAGAGAAAGGAAAGAGAAAAAGAGAGAGAGGAGAGGTAGAATGAAAGACAGATAGATTAAGAGAGGAGAAAGAGAGAAAGGGAGAGAATAAAAAACGGAGAGGCAAAGGAGAGAGAGAAAAAGAAGAGAGAGAGGAGAGAGAAAGAGGGAGAGAGTGAAGAAATACAGAGAGAGAGGGAAGAGAGAAAAGGAGAGAGAACGAGAGAAAGAGAGAGATGAAAGAAAAAAGAAAGAAAGAAAGAAAGAAAGAGGAGAAAGGAGACAGAACGAGAGAGGGGAGAAAGAAGAGAGAGGAGAGAAAGAAATGAGCAAGAAAAAGAGGAAAGCGAACGAGTGAGAGGCGAGAGATGAAAGAAAGAAGACAGAAAGAGAGGAGAGAAGACAGAGAGGGAGAGAGGAGAAAGGAGAGAAGAGAAAGAGAGAGGAGAGGGAGAATGGAGAGAGAGAGAGAGAAGAAAGGAGAGGAGAAAGAGAAGAAGGAAAGGAAAAAGAGAAAGAGACAAAAAGAGAGGGGGAAGCAAAAAGAGAGAGGAGAAGGAGAGAAAAAGTAAGAGAGAGAGAAGAGAGAGAGAGAGAGAGAGAGACTATATATACTGTGAATCCAAGTGTCAATAGTTTACATTCACCTTCTAATTGTTCAGATGGTGGGCAAGAGCCTGTTTTTCTCCATTAAGAACATTACACCTTAAAAAAGTGACCACACCCCTTTTAAATCACAGTTTTCAGATTCATATTTCAGTTTTCCGTGTTAAAGTCCGCCGGTTTTTAACCTTTTACACTCCACTTTTCCTTTAATCGCTAATGAGAGAGGAGAAAGAGAAAGAGAGAGAGGAGAGAGAGAGGGAGGAGCAGAAAAAAAAGAGAAAGAGAGGAAAGGGAACAAGAGAAAAAGAGATGAAAGAAAGACAGAGAGAGAGGAGAGAGGAGAAAGAGAGAAATGGAGAGAGACAGAACAAGAGGAGAAAGGAAAGAGAACAAGAGAGAGAGAGGAGAGAGAAGCAAGAAAAAGAGAAAGTGAGAAAGAGAACGAGAAAGAGAGAGAAAGAGAGAGGGAGAGAGGAGAAAGAGAGAAAGGAAAGAGAAAAAGAGAGAGAGGAGAGGTAGAATGAAAGAGGAGAGAGAGAGAGAGGGAGAGAGTGGAGAAACAAAGAGAGAGAGAGAAGAGAGAGAAAGAAGAGAGAGATGAGAAGAGAGAGAAGGGAGAAAGAAAAAATGAGAGAGGAAAGAGAGGAAAAAAGAAAGAAAGAAAGACAGAGAGAGAGAGAGATTGGAGAGATGAGAGAGAAAGGAAGGAGGAGAGAGAAAAAGGGAGCAAGAAAAAAGAGAAAGTGAGGAAAGAGAATGAGAGAAAGACAGAGAGAGGGAGAGAGGAGAAAGAGAGAGAAAAAGGGAGAGGAAAGAGAGAACCAGAGAGGAGAAAGGAGAGACAGAAAAAATAGAGACAGGAGAAAAGAGAGAGGAGAGAGAAAGGGAGAAGAGAGAAAGAGAATGAACTAGTATATTGTGCAGCCAATCGTTCACCTCCTAACATGGGATGATGTCATACGTCCAGATGGTGGGCAAGAGCCTGTTTTTTCTCCATTAAGAACACTTAACACCATTAAAAAAGTCACCAAACCCTTCACTTTTGTATCTCTACTGGACATTATTGGACTTTTCCTTCTTTTTAAATCACAGTTTCAGATTCATATTTAGTTTTGCCCGTGTAAAGTCGCCGTGTAGTTTTTAACCTCTTCCACTTTTCCTTTCATCGCTTCGTGCTGTGACGTTCTGATGCGTTTTCCCAGGTTTATAATTGGCTTTTGTAATGGACTTCCCTATGCACGGCTGCTTGTGCGTCCGGATCAGCCGGCGTTAATCAATATCCAATCTCAGCCGCGTTTTATTCAGAATTTTCAGGATCGATCGGGGGTCGTGGGGTTACCGTGGCGATGCGTTTTCACATGTAAAGTGTGAGATGGTTTATTAAAGTGGAAAGGCTCCCTGGGGGTGGTTTTGGAGAGAAGTAAAAGAGCAGGTTTAGATTCTCTGAGCTGGAGGTGAAACATATGTAAAGCACACGCCCTCTAACGGCAAGGTCACGGGGTCAATCTCACATTAAGGACGTGTAAAGATGCATTCATACTAGTTTGATGGATCCTGGTTGAAGTCTGTTTGTCCAAGTGAATTGAATCTGATGCAAGAGCGTTTTTTTCTAAGTTTCAGCCTCAAAATGCAAACTAATGGGATCTGCAGGTGCTGCACCTCAGGCTCTGTTGACACGTGGTTGTCACGTACATCTGCGTGACAACGCAAGGCAAGCTTCATGTCAAGAGCAAGCGATGGAAAATCAATCGAAAACTTTGAAAATCGATCAAAGTTTGCAGCAATCGAATTGAAAAGCCAGAATCGATCAGTTTAGTCATGTAGCCACTGACTTACACACCACACTATAGTTGATAATTCATACAATAATACAATAACAGCCACAATGTATGAAGAAACAAACCATGAACTTGTACAAGACCTGACTGAATGTGTTTTATTATATAGCTTTAACAACTGATGGTGGACCTCTAATGATGGACACTAAATATGACTGTTCAAATGTTGAGAAAACACACAAGTTCTGACACTAACACCAGTGGCTTTGTTTAAATGTAATTTATTAGGGTTTATTTAGTGTCTTAAAGTGGGTTATGGTTGTTAATCCAGATTAAATAACAATATCGAACAAAATTGAAAATTGTGGCTGCAAAATCGAAAACTTAATCGAATCCTGATTTAAGTGAATTGTCTCATCTCTAGCGGCTACTGATCCAACTCAATATATATATATATATCACACAAAAAAGCTTTTTAAAGCAGCTACGCCCCCCGAGACCAAATTTAAACATCAGACACGTTACAACAAAAGGTGGGAAAGTGTATAATGTATTTTGTTGAGTTGTGTATTTTCTGTTCTTGTTTTCAATCATGCCATCTATGTCCATGTTTAATCCGGCTGGTTTTATTGTCCTAAATATTAACAAATAGATAAGTTATTATAAATATAAAGTCTGCTTATGTATATTACTGGCCTGGATCTTGATTTTATAGTTTTATTGACATAAGTTGGTCACAGGTCATTTGATTGATTGCAGTGTAAAATTATATTATACTGATTGATTGATTAGACACTATAATATAATTGTGGGTATTAGGCTTTGATAACTTGCTATTAACCACATTACCTCCAAAGAAATGTGTCAGGAACCGCCACTCCACACAACTGCGATAACTAATCTGGACTAGGCCTGACTAAGTGCCACTGAAGAGTGGTGTAGTGTGTGTCCAGCTTAAGCAACATTTGTTCCTATGACTTAAGTGGGAAGAGAAAATGTGTTTTGAGCCCATTAGACCTTCACCACACATGGATTACACTGGACTCCACAGCTCCAGGTTTACCTCATTGTTATAAATAATGTAACTCTCTTCTGTCAGAAGTTAAACCTGGACTAAGTGAAACTGCTTTAACTCCTGGG
>JBBPFD010000162.1:231769-262376 GCA_038363315.1 Mugilogobius chulae
GAGACGAGAGACAGGAGAGAGAGATAGAGACGAGAGAGGAGAGGGGAGAGCAGAGAAAAAGGAGAGAGAGAGAGGAGGGAGAGAGAGGAGAGAGAGAGACAGAAGGGAGAGAGAGAGAGAAAAGTAGAGAGAGAGAAAGGAGAGAGAGAGAAAAGAGAGAGAGGGAGAGGGGAGAGAGCGAGAAAGGAGAGAGAGAGGGGGAGAGAGGAGAGAGAGAAGTAGAGAGAGAGAAAGGAGAGAGAGAGAAAGAAAGCAACAGACACAGTGGAGAGGAGCGAAAGGGAGGAGAAAGAAGAGAGAGAATAACAGACAACTCACAAACATGAGTTTAATCGACATAAAACTTTGAGGCAGAAATTGAACTTACATTTTTAAGTTAAAGTGCATTTTATTTTTTACAGTGTAGTAACTTTGTTTCAGAATCATTAATTAACTTTAACACATGAACCTTTTCTTTGTTTAACGATAACACAGCTTTTACTGGTTCGCAGCGGTCAGATTTTAGATGCTCTTATGAAGACACAAGTGCGCGCCTGCTGCTTTAATTGCAATTACGATTATCACGATTATGAGAAAACCCCACGAATATTTAATTGCGACCCCTAATTATCGCGATTAACGATAATATCGTATATCGTCCCATCCCTAGTTGCAACATGGATAGGAAGCGGTCAAAAGGAAGGCTTCTGATGCAGATAAGATGGTAGGACATGTTTTTTGTCAGCATTAACGCAGGTCACGAGACGCATGAATGAAAGAACGCTGCTCAGTCGCTCTCGTAAACAGTCCACATACAGAGGATCTCTTCTGCTGCATTTATCGCAGTGGAAACAAGGAAGAAAGGTCTGTTACACTGTTAAAGGGACAGAGACGAGTCTGAGCTGTTCTGAGTTTTAAATAATCCAAAAAGACACTAACCTGGCCAGTCAGATGGTTTATCTCACGATATTGTGAATTCACAAACACGAAATAAACCATCTGGACTTCCAGCCGCCCGATTGGTTTGAGAGTCTGAACCAGCGGTGTTTCAGCCCAATCACACCACAGCAGCGTGGTTCTGACGCCCACTCACATTGTAGCAGGGCGGGGCTAAGACGAGCTGTTAGCGCCGAGTCTGATTCAAGCTAAACAAAGATGGCTGCTCCGTGGATGTTCATGTTTCTGCTGCTTTTGACGCAGTTTTAGCAGAAATACAGAGTAATTTCTTTTGAAAGAAGAGCAGTATGTGTGACACTTGTTCTATCCCACGCGGACATTTGTTGCTGTGATTAGTTAAGCACAAATAAAGTCGGCCGCTCACCCAATCAGCTCCAAGTATTTCACTAAACGCCCCACCTTTTCTCAAACGCTTTTCCATGCATAACCTCTGTTGTGCACACATTGACATATTGGCCCTGCCCTGTGACATTTGCACAGTTAATTCACAATAAAACAAGCCTAAATTAAAAAAAATGTTGAATGAATGAACGAAACACAAAAAAACGAATTATGTGCAACTCAAGCTGAATATTCTTTTTGTTTATTTATCTTTCCACTATCACCAAACAAAGCCATAAAAAGAAAACCCACAAACCCAACAGATTAAAATAATAATAAACAAAAACTGGACATTCATGCAGATATTTCTATGAATCAAATGAAACGTCTCAGATCTTATTGTGTTTACACATCGACTTCTCCAAATCTAATTGATCTAATAAGTTTGTGATTAGTCTGAGAACTTTTCTTATTGCTTCAGCGATGAACCGTCGGCTTCGTGTGTGAATAATATGATTAAAGCTTCTAATGGTGTTAGCAGTGAGCTCCAGATTCTTATTAACACTCAACAAATCCAATAAATATGGTTTGTGTTCAACTGAGAAGAGTCAGGAGAAGAGAGCGAGGAGTTGGGTTTTTAGTGAGCTTCGTTTGATAATAAGACTTTTTGTATTTTGTAATAAACTCTGAAATGCTGTGTAGATAAAAAAAATATATATTTTGTTCTTTGTGAAAACGGCTTAGAAACATAAACAATTCCTTTGACTTTTGATCTGAACTGACAAGCCCCGCCTCTTTAAAGTGATAACTGTGAACTGTATTAAGTCAAACTCTTTCTTTACAGATAAGTAATAAGATTATATGGGAAAAGGCAGCCATCTCTTCAGCTGTTGTTGAGATGCTGATATTGTGCAAACATCATCCTACCATTAGCTGGTGAACAAATACCACTATCGCCTCACAGCAAGAAGGTTGCAGGTTCGACTCCTGCTCTGCCCGAGTCTTTCTTTTCCTGGTTTCCCCACCAACCAGTAACATGCAGGTTAGAGAACACTTGGCGATGGTCGGAGGTTGAGGCGCCAGGTGTTTAGGTGAATCGTCTCTGCTGAGCTGCTTCAGGGCTGTCACTGTGTGAGGAGGAGGTTTGTCTGTGAAAAGTGCTATGCATAAAAAGATTACTTACTTACAAATCACTTGTACAGTAGTTTTCCAGCTTGTGCATTCAACTGTTCTGGTGTCCAGTATTAATCTACAGTATCTACTGATTCACAATGAAGTCTGCTAAAACACTAAAAACACTGTTATCATTAGTTATTCTAAGGTCACATGTTGTGACCTTACAGTCTGACAAAAAGCCTCACCCGTCACACTGACACACAGACCTGAAGAGAGAGGTCACAAGTAATCTCTATTCCTGAAAATCTGACTGAAAATTGGACCAAATAGGTTTGGGACACATGCGAGTATATTGAGAAAGTGCCTTATAAGTGCGAGAATGTTTGTTTTATAACTTGAAAGTTAAATCAGATCGCTGTGACCTGTCAAAAATGTATTCTACAGTTTCTTTGCGCACTCTTGGATGTGTGCTCACAATGCTCCGACATACAAGCTTTTTAACCCTTAGATGCATGACCGACCAATACCTACACTCTTCCATGAGTGGGGTCGAAAATGACCCCACTTAAAATCAAAGCATTTTGCAATAACACTTTATTTTTTCTTAGAGATGACGATTGTATTATATTTTGAACAACAAAAGAACATTTTTGAAACGTTAGTTCATCAGTTTTTATTCACATTTGAACACAATCAGTCAGGTTCAAAAAATGTCAAAATCCATTTTGTGACTGTCGATGTGATTATGGAGGACGAACAAAAAATACAACTATAACTGGGGACTATAACCTTGTCCAGGCACATGAACACACACAACACATTTCTCTTTCTTGTCTCACTTTGGTGCTGCTGTTACAAACTACTTGCTTTTGGCTGTGATCAGTAACAGGAATACTGCTTTTCCAGCAGCAGTTGGTGGCTTTGTGGTCCTTGTTTTTTGGACAAATCTGACACCTCTTTCTTCTGTTGGCTCTGTGAGCTTCTCTCATGTGTGTAGATTGTGGATTTTGTCACTAAACACCTTCCCATTGCTAAAGTGATGTAGGTTGGTAGGTTTCGGTTACTTTCCAGTCAGCTTTTCATGTGATGAGTCACAAACTCTTTGGACAGTTCTGTGAGAAAGCGTCACTGTGCGTTGGTGAACCTTACATGTGTGATGCTGAGTCAAAATGACCTCCTGATGCTGCATCACATGTGTAAGTGCCACAGTAAATGTAAATTGACAAGTACAGTTGATAAGAATCAAAAGTTCTTAGGGCTAACCCCTGAGATTCCATAGGAACTGACTGGGGTCATTTTTGACCCCACTTATGGAAGAGTGGGATAGTGATACAAAAGATGAAATTTCTTAAAAAGTATATATACAAATGTTTTAATTGCTATGGCCTCATGTCACAAACAAGTTTGTTGAGGAATACCTGAAACATGAAACTGTAACTACAATTAATTTCAAAGATTTCTCAAAATAACAACACCTGGGTCATTTTTGACCCCACTTATGCATCTAAGGGTTAAGTATTGTGAGAGTTGCACAAGTCCCGACTTCCACTGAACTCACCCTCAGTGTACGACAGAGGTTAAATGTGTGGTAGCTGATTTTACTCTGCAAGCACCATTCAGGTTTTAAATTTGACATCTTCCTCTCATAAATCCTTCCACACATGGTTAATATCCACATGGATTTAGTTTGGGTTGCAACTACGATTTCTAAACTTCTTTTTACAAACAACAAAGTGAAACTGGAGAGGACCACTCCAGCTCAGCCAATCAGAGAGCAGCATTCAGCTCCTGATGAGAACGACAATTCTTTCTTTTTCCGTTCAGACAGTACACAGTGGTCTTGTTTTTTCATAAAGTTCTGCATTTCTCATAGACTTTTTAGAGTCTATGAGAAATCTAACACTGTCTCTTGTCATTAGTTCACTCACAAGTGTATTTGGACTGAGTCATACATGTTTGTGTTGTGATTCTCCAGTGCTACTTCTGTATTTACTCAAACATTCAGTCTGCAAAACTGTCTTGTAGCCAGTTCTGAAGCTTTGAACAGGAAGTCAATGCACTTGTTTATATTTCCAAGATCAACTTTGTGATTTACAATGAACAAAATGTGAACTATAGATCAACATAAGTCAGTTTCTTGAAAAAAATCACTGCAGGTCTCCTTTAAACACCCAATCGCCCCAATAAAAACACAAAAACACTCATTCTGTTCGAGTCAAGGGCAAAACAAAGTAATCCTGAGTGTTGAAGCGGCAGTAAAAATCTGCGGCGAGACTTTTATGTGACAAATAAAACACCTCCTCTTCCTCCTGCGACTGTTTTCCGGCGCTGATCCATATTCATGCCGGAGCCGAGGAGGGGACACCGCTCGCAAACTCATTAGCCTGCAATATGGCCGCCGTCAAGCAGCTCTCCATGCTAACGAAGCGGCCCCCTTGATAACCATGAATCCACCAATTAAGCCGCTCCGATCGCGCCCAAATTATGTGCATTTTTAAGCAGCGCGCCGGGCTCTGTTCTCCAAATGTAGCCGTAATTAGGATAATTAAAGCTTTTGATGTGGCGTGTGAATCCCAGGACCGGCCGGCGCTGAAAGTCCAAATGAATTTTCTTTGTTCTGGCGGTGGAAACGCAGAGGGAGCGGAGAGATCGGCGGGAGCAGGGCCACACTCGGTATTTCAGGGAGTAATTTAGCAGGATTACAAGCTCTGTGATCTGCTGTGAGTGACTTTGTGAACCGTGGCGTTGGGTATGAAGTTGTTTTCTGGTGTAAAACGACAGGATTTGTGTCTGGTTTTTGCTTCTCTCGCTTTAGATTATTGGCAAAGTCTTCACTCAAACCTACTTTTCAAAGTTTATTGGATAAACTGTGAAAAACTAGACACAACTTAATGAATTTGATTGAATACAAAAGTAAAACTCTTTGACTTAGCAGCACACTCGAGCTGAAGTGTGAATTGTGAATGAAATTCGTCCCTACGACCCTTAAAAGTTACATTCAGGTGAAAAAACAGTGAGAAAAAACAGTGTCTCAAGCTTCAGGAGGACAGACGTCTGTCAGACCTGATCCAAACAGGCATGCTCTCAGACTGTTTTGTGATTTATTCAAAGAAGTTTCCCCTGATAAAGCAGATGTGGAGGGAGTATGTACACGTAGATATGGGGGGTTGTTCGGGGTAGGGGCATGCAGGATGTTTTAATGCACTGTAAAGCACTTTTTGTTACATTTTATGTATGAAAATGCCTATAAATAAAGTTTGATTTGATTTGATTAAACAAAATGAGCTGATTGGGGAGACGATGCAGGTCCCTGATGGCTAATAATCTGTCAATCTCACTCCATGAAATTTGAAAGTACAAAGTAGCCACAACATACATTTTTATGTATTGTCTGTGATGGCAAGTGTGGGAGTTCAAACCGTCATTCTTTTTGCATGAGCAGGGCGAATTTGTTTATTACAGAAGGAAAAAAATCAGACTTTCAGAAGTAACTCCCAGAGATAAAGGTAAAAATTTGGTCGGAGTGTTTCCACTGGAAAGATCTCAGGAAATATCTCCAGATCTTCTTCGTCAAGAATGTAAGATGTGGAATGGGACGTGTTTGTCTCAAGATTTGGATCAAGGCTTCGACAATAGAGAAGACAATGAGGAGGAGACTTATGGGCGGTTTGATGCTAAATAAACATACAAAATATAACAAAAAGACCAGAGAAGACATGAGGCAGGCAGAGCAGGAAGCAAAGCACCTGTATCGACCTCCGGCTTTAACGGAGCAAATCTCAGAGCCACAAGCTGGAGATGTTCTCCAGAAGAGCAGGAGCCCAGGAACCTGACAGAAACTAAAAACAAGCTACCACAGAAGCTCTTCTCGCTGATGAACTTCTGCTGTGAGGAGAGAGTACCAGCAGCTCCAGTTCCATAACGTTTCTCCAGACAGCGGCGCGTGAAGAGTCTCTGAGCGTCTGAATTATGCACGCTCTCCGCTCTTTAATGCCATTTGAAAACGTGACATTTTGGTTGTAAACTGGTCTGTGAGGCCGCGGCTTAAATATTTATGTGTCGCCTGCTCCGCTCTGACTCTGCGTTTGTTTCTCATGAATTTCTTATGAAAGTAAACACGGTGTCTTTGGTCCGAGGCAGACTCCAGACTTAAACATGGAAATGCATCTCTTTCTCTTATATCTCCAGTATCGCATTAATAAACAGCAGGCAGAGCTTTTTCTTAGAGCTTTTCGGGATTATACTGAGCTCTTCTGTCAATGAACTTATCTTAAGTCTTCAAAGTTAAATCAAACAGAAAACGACAAGCTGTGTAATCACTTTTTTCAGTCTATATTTTGTGTGTAAATGCCTACGATTGTTATTTAGGTTAAGGTCTGATCTGAAGGGCAGGATTGTGAATTGCGTGTCTGCTCATGTGTCTTTGAACCTGTGGGGTGCCCCAAGGATCTATCCTGGGACCGGTTTTGTTTAGTGTTGACATGTGTGGCTTAGGCTCACTGATATGAAACAGCAGTGTGGCGTGTTACAACAGACAACACTCAAAAATGTCCATCAGAGGCCAGGAGCCAAAATGTATATCTGTCATCCTTGAAGAGTCACACCACGAGTCGACCACCACCAAATGATTTATATTTAATTTTAATTTACAACACAGACCCTTAGGCCCATAAGCCCTTTTTTGTTTTGATGGTTTTGATTAGTGCTGTCAAGCAATTAAAAAATTGAATCGAATAATTAATTATGATCTGTAATTAATTAATCTAATTTTAATCTCACCTAAAATTGCTGCGAAAAACACTCAATTTAAGTGTTTTTGTTTTGTTTTTATCTTATTCAATTATTACATTATTCTTGCAGATGGAAATATTAATATATTGCAAAGAATTAAGACTTTAGGAAGTGTTTTGTTGCTAAGTTGTCAAGTCGAACAACCCACATGTTCACTTTGTAACTCACATTTGGAAACAATCAAGTTAAAGTTTTAAAAAATAGATTAATGCGATTAAAAAAATTAACTCGATTAATTTGTCTGTAATTAATTAATCTAATTAATGCACTAATTTGACACCCCTAGTTTTGATGTAATTTATTTTAAGTCCCCATGTTTGTGTTCACACAGCAAAGTTTGGAACATTTATATAAGTTATAACGGTGGCAGAGCGGTTAGCCCTCTGGCCTCACAGCAAGAAGGTCGCGTGTTCGATTCCCGCACGGCCCGGGACCTTTCTGTGTGGAGTTTCCATGTTTCTCCTCGTGTCTGGGTGGTTTCCTCAGGGCACTCCGGTTTCCCCATCAACCAATAACATGCATGTTAGGGAACACTTGGTGACAGTCGGAGGTTGAAGCGCCTGGTGTTTAAGCGAATCGCCTCTGGTGAGCTGCCCCAGGGCAGTTTACTGTCACTCAGTTGGGAGGGGGGGGGTTCATCTCACTGTGAAGCGCTTTGTGACTCTGTCTGTGAAATGCGCTATACAAATAAAGAATATTTACTTACTTACTTACTTATAAATAGGTCTTAGGAAATTCAATTCAGTTTTTCTTTTCCCTTCCACATAAAACTATGATCGACAAAATCTAAAAACATCACTGAAATTAACAATTAAGCACAATTATTCAGTGTTATTCCTAATAATAGTTACTAATTACGAACATAATTAAGAGCTCCTGCTTTTAAGTCATTTTTCTTACGGATAAGTACTGTCTAAACTAGTATTTTATGTCACATTCAGGCAGATCTACAGTGGTTTATTCATGTTTGTTTCCAGTAGAGTATGGCAACAGCCCATTCACAAGTCTCTCTAAAACGTCGGAACTAAATATGGACCGAAATCAGGACTAAACATGGACCGAATCAGGACTAAACATGGACAGACTGGACCGAAATCAGGACTAAACATGGACCAGAGTCAGGACTAAACATGGACCGAAATCAGGACTAAACGTGGACCAGAGTCATGACTAAACATGGTCTGAAATCAGGACTAAACATGGACCGAAATCAGGACTAAACGTGGACCAGAGTCAGGACTAAACATGGGTCTGAAGAGTCAGGACTAAACATGGACCGAAATCAGGACTAAACGTGGACCAGAGTCAGACTACGTGGACCAGTCAAAACATGGATCGAAATCAGGACTAAACATGGACCAGAGTCAGGACTAAACATGGACCGAAATCAGGACTAAACATGGACCAGAGTCAGGACTAAACATGGACCGAAATCAGGACTAAACATGGACCAGAGTCAGGACTAAACATGGACCGAAATCAGGACTAAACGTGGACCAGAGTCAGGACTAAACATGGACCGAAATCAGGACTAAACGTGGACCAGAGTCATGACTAAACATGGTCTGAAATCAGGACTAAACATGGACCGAAATCAGGACTAAACGTGGACCAGAGTCAGGACTAAACGTGGACCAGAGTCAGGACTAAACGTGGACCAGAGTCAGGACTAAACATGGACCGAAATCAGGACTAAACGTGGACCAGAGTCAGGACTAAACATGGTCTGAAATCAGGACTAAACATGGACCGAAATCAGGACTAAACGTGGACCAGAGTCTGGACTAAACATGGATCGAAATCAGGACTAAACATGGACCAGAGTCAGGACTAAACGTGGACCAAAATCAGGACTAAACATGGACCGAAATCAGGACTAAACGTGGACCAGAGTCAGGACTAAACATGGTCTGAAATCAGGACTAAACATGGACCGAAATCAGGACTAAACATGGACCAGAGTCAGGACTAAACGTGGACCAGAGTCAGAACTAAACGTGGACCAGAGTCAGGACTAAACGTGGACCAGAGTCAGGACTAAACGTGGACCAGAGTCAGGACTAAACGTGGACCAGAGTCAGGACTAAACGTGGACCAGAGTCAGGACTAAACGTGGACCAGAGTCAGGACTAAACGTGGACCAGAGTCAGAACTAAACGTGGACCAGAGTCAGGACTAAACGTGGACCAGAGTCAGGACTAAACGTGGACCAGAGTCAGGACTAAACGTGGACCAGAGTCAGGACTAAACGTGGACCAGAGTCAGGACTAAACGTGGACCAGAGTCAGGACTAAACGTGGACCAGAGTCAGGACTAAACGTGGACCAGAGTCAGGACTAAATGTTGACCGGAGTCAGGACTTCATTTGGACTGATAAATCTAAATATTATATTCACTGATGTGTAGTCTAAGTCTTTAGTCACATCCGCCCTGGGGCAGATTGCTGACATGTTCACTGCAGATTCTGTTTTGAAACTCTTTGATCTTTAAATTCACTTTTAGTCCATAAGTCTGGAGTTTGTTTTTTCCAGTCTAAACTCTTGCTGGAGTCAAACTTTGTGGGATAATTTAAAGCAAACAAACTCAGTGGAGCGCTCCCTTTTCCACGCTGCTTTGAACACATCGATTTCAGACTTTCCCCTGCTCCTGAACGCCTCACGCTAAACTTCAGCCCCAGTCCTCCTGCTCCTCCAAACATTTATAGAAACACCACTATTTTACTCTTATTAGGCTGGAGTTGTCTGTCTTTCTGCATCTTTATCCGATAATTGTTGAAAAAAACTTGTATCCGTGGACTGCATTTCTTTGACAAAATTGCAGATGAATCATAAATAAATCAAAGTAGAGTCGTTGTTCTGTAGGTCTCAAGTTTTTGGCCTCAAGTCCCAAGTCAAAGAGAGACAAGTCCAAGTCAAATTCAGGTCCTGTGCTTTTAGTTTCAAGTCTTTGCAAATCTTAAAATCGTCTAGAATTTCATTGATTTGTATTAATCATCCAATTCTAAATCAATTTCTGATCACAAATGCAGACGTGAGGAGGGACATGTTCCAGTTTGTTCATGTAAAATTACATTGGAGAAGCACCAAGTCTTATGTCCAGCTCAGTCTGCCCTCGGTGGAGCTCTGCTGCGGTCACCTCAGGTTTTGTTGAAAAGTATGAGAAGCTCTCACATGGCACACTATGCAGCCCGGCTGCTCTGGACACCAGAACCCTCTGCATCCCTTTATGCCTCAAAAACCATCAATTCTTCCAAGAAACCTGGCCCGGTCCAAAAGAGTGTGAGCTGTTCAACACACAAGGACTGGATCAAGACTCGACTGGATGCAGAACTAGGGCTGGACATTTAGGCCAAAAAAAAAAAAAAAATCTCTGTTTTAAATACCATTTTTTAAACATAATTTCTACAAGCACTTCTTTAATGCTGTGATTCTACATAGAACAAAGTGCATGGAACAAGCCGAAAATACATAGAAGGAGCTTCTTTTCAACAATTAGTTTATAATGTAGTGCACTGAACAATATTGCCATTCATATCTTCTTTCTTAATCATTTTTAAACTATTTATGCTTTAGTGCACTAACTCATGTGAGTCAAACTCTGGACTCACACTTGTAGATAAACACACACAAGTTTATCACAGAGATACACATTTTTTATTTAATAACATGTGAATGCCTCAGCTGCTGCAGAGCTTCTCTTTCACTTTGCTAATTTGATTAAAAGACACAGTTATTAGTTTCTGTTAAACAACAACGGTATTAAGGCTTCTTCAAACCTGCGTTTCGTGATGTTGCTTCTGCTCCGCACTGAACTGTAGCTCCAGAATCTAGAATCAACATGTTACTGTATACCTGTTTTTAAAGCTCTGATTCTGCACTATTCACTCACTGGATTTGTCTTTCAATTTGAAAAAGTCACTAAACATAAACATTAAGACTGTACAGACATTTAGTCACAAAAGATATGATAACATTACAATGTGATTAAGTTGATTACTCTTTCTTTCCTGAAGACCAAAACAACCATAATGTGTATATATTTTAATGTGTATATGTCTTTAGCTGCGTGAGAAGGACTAACTGAGTGCACAATGCTCTAAGGAAGCCTGTAAGGACAAGCCAAGCATCACAAAATCAAAGTTAAAAAAAATTATTTAGAGCTACAAATTTGATTAAATAGATTTTTTGCCGAACCCTAAGCAGAGTTGAGTGTTAATTCATTTTATTAAACTAAGTCCCAAGTCATCAATGTAGTGAGTCAAGTCATGATTTGCAATTCCACGTTTCTTCTGATAATACCACCATTTAGTCCCATCATAACTCCCCGTTACACAACACACTGCATTATCTGGTTCTTTGCTTTTCTCCGTCAGATCTGAGGGTTTTGGGTCGCTGTGTGAAACGGCCGGTGTAATGACGGTAATGGCTGCTGGTGATTTTGTGTGATTTTCTTCTGAATACGGCTCAGGTGTAATTTCAGCTCACTTTGGACTTTTGTACTTTGGCTGTTCTGACCCGGAGGAAGCACGCGTTACAGACGGAGCTGAGTCTGGATGCACGGATCAAGAAAGAGTTTAAATATGTGGCTTACAGTTCACAAATATCACGAATCATCATCTGGAAGAGCCTTTTCTATGGTTTCCTGTTGTTTTAAGCCTGATTTAGTGTCAGTTTTGCACAATTAGAAGCTTGATTTTAGGTTGTTCTCTCACGTCTTTCTTTTTATTGGTTTTGGAGCATAGAAGTTCAAAGTGTGCATGAAATTCATCTTCTTCAAGCCACATTTTCCCTCCAGAGACGACCCTCTTTTGTCCCTTCTTTGGTCCCTGATCCTTCACTGATTCTGTGTGGCCATTATGCAAGCCCCGGTGATCAAAGATGGCGGGCGTTGTGCGTCAATGGCTTTTGCTCACTGGCGTTCGTTGCCAATATGGCCGTTAGCTTTAGCCTTTTGCTAGGTGCTCTACAGGCTATGGAGCAGGCTATGGAGCATGCGCAGTTGTGTTCCCCCATAACCCCCCCCGCGAGGAGCGGGACGAGCTCGAGCCGAGTGAATCCGAAAGAAGCCGAAAGCTCACACGTGACCGTTCTGACCAATCAGAGCGGCAGTTACAGTGTTAGCAGCGGTAGTTGAAGCTAAAGCTTAAAAAGACGTTTTATACAAAACTAAAACCTTTTGAACCGGAAAAAAGTTTATGATGTGAATCTAGGTCAGAATCACCGCAAAGTCTGTCAGTTCTTAAAGCTGTAGATGCTGTTTCTGGCGAACACGGGCGGTTTGTGTTTGCATTGCGCTCTAGGGAAAAAATCCTTTCTAGTCTGTAGAGGAATTTTCCCGCTGCAGTACCAATGGAGCGGCCACTGGGGCTGATTTACAACGGCTGCAAGCAGCAATACCGTATCCAGATAATATAATAGATCCATGCCATTATGTCAGACAGATATCTTTAACTTGAGCGTGTACAGAGAACATCATCGTGCAGTGAACAAGAATTGAGAGCGTATAAATTGAAAATGAGCGCAGACTTCCTGACGGCGTGCGTAGGCTCTGTCTGCGCGCCCTGTTTTCCTTTCACCACACGCTCAAAATGAAACACGCTGTTTGTTTTCATTCATGATGTGACGTCATAAACAGGAGCTGCAGTCGATCACAGATCCTCAGGAGTGTGGAGATCTGACGCCAAAACCAACAGATTTCATCAAATAAAGATATTTTTTGTCATTTACATAAGAATTTCATATTCGTAGCCACTCATCTCTTGTACATGTGGTTTTTATTCTTTAATAATTGCATTTAGGTGGTAGTGGGGGTGATTCTTCTTTTGTTGTTAATACCGCCACCTATTGTGCTACAAATAGATTGCAGGTTGTTTCTTATTTTTTTTTTTTCTTTAGGTCAAATACATTTGCTATTTTGACTCTTTAATAGTATGTATATGTGACAGATATAGATATGTAAATGCATATGTAAATGTATCACTATAAAAAGATCAAATGTTCAAATCTTTATTATCCAATTACCAACTTTAGGAAATAAAAAAAATGCAAAATCTAAAGAATAAAAAGTACATGTGCAAGTGATTAATGGCTACGAATATTAAATTCTTATGTAAAATTACAAAAAATAGTTTTATTTGATGAATTCTGTTGGTTTTCTCCGTCAGATCTCCACACAATCTGTGATCGACTGCAGCTCCTGTTTATGACGTAGATAGAAGCAAAACAAAAGAATCAAACATCGCGCTGTAATGAAAACACCGCGCAGTGTTATAATTTTGCGCGGTGAAAGGAAAATGGCGCATGCAGACAGAGCCTCCACGCGTTATCAGGAAGTCTGCGCTCATTTTCAATTTATACGCTCTCAATTCTTGTTTACTGCGCGCGATGAGTTCTCTATGCACGCTCAAGTTAAAGAGAGCTGTCTGACGCTTATTTATGTGTTTGTCTGGGTTTACAAACATGGAGGCAGGAGCAGAGAGGCGACAGGAGCGACAGGAGCGGTGTGCGGACACAGAAAGTCACCCAAAGACAAGCCTCCCGGGCACAGACACAATCAGACTCACACTGAGAGAAAATGAGATTATGTCAGAGTCCTGCTGAGTTTGTTTGTGAGAACTCTGCTCTGACATGTAACACTTCTGCTTGGAATATTTAATAAACACACTGCTGCTGCTACTTCAGAGTTTAGATCCTGGACCGGAGCCTGGACTCGGCTTGGACTGGACCAGGTTTGGGTTGAAGACGCAGAGAAGCTGAACGTCTCAAGACAATGTTCATCTCGTCAGTCATTGAAGTGACCAAACATCCATGAGAGAAGGGACAGTGCGTATATTTGATGTGTAAGCGAAAGATGAGAAGCACGAGGAAAGAAGAGCCCTGGACATTTTTGTTCGGGGTGACATGAGGTTTCCATAGACTCGGGTCGGGGCGGTACGGTACGGTCCTGTGCTGTTTCCACTGCTCAAAGCGAGCCGTTCCGCACCGTTTGCTGGGTCCGTACCGAGCCGCTTTTGGCCCTGGCTTTTACCCTGGATCCTGGAGCAGACCTTACAGCTGTTCCTCCTTTAGACTCGATGATTGGACAAGAGAAAACACAGACTCAGGCAGAAACCAGACGGAAAAGAGCAGACAGCAACATGAAATAATGTTCCTCACCTAACACAGACTTGATCCCCTGTCAAACCGCCGCATTTCCACTGATGAAAACTTTACTTGTTGCTCTGATAGACTTAACAAAGCAAAGCTAGCGCATTAGCATCAGCTGTTTCCTGTTTGTCAAAGACAAGGGACAAAACACTGTAAAAATGTGAAAATTCTGTGCGTAATGTGTCCAACATAATCCAGCCTCAAAGAATTAAACAAAACGCGTTTAATAAGCATCATAGAGTCGCAGAGACTTATTATAAAAAAGTGATGATAAACCGGAAGTAGTTTCTTGTTTACACCAGCTTGACCTTCATGTCACAGCGCCACAGACTTCAAATTATTATGCGTCTTTTTGTGAATCGCTCTGATTGACGCCAGAAAGAAAAAGTATAATTCAGATACATTTTCTTTTGTGTTTATTTAAGAAAGCCTGTGTAATGTGTGAGTGACGTCAGCTGCTCACGTATTAGACCCTCAGGAGCCTGGACCTGCAGTGGAAACCCTCACCATCACTAACATAAACAACCCAAACCGCTCCAAAGTGAACCGGTCTGACCCAGGCCAATGTTAACGTGGCTATGAAGAGTCACTGTGCCAAATTACACACACTTTAGTGAAAGTAATAACATTTTATGAACAAAAGAAATGTTTGAATAACGTCTTGAAATAACTTGGATATTGGATTGTAAATCTGATGTCCCACTTGTGTAGGCCTAATTGATGTGCACTGAATTGGAGCTCAGGCTTTACACTCTAGGACAGGGGTGTCGAACTCACTTTGACAAAGGGCCACATTGGCATCAGGATTGTCCACGAAGGGCCGGTTATAACTAAAATTCATTCATTCATTCATTTTCTACCGCTTAATCCCGTTAGGGGTCGCGGATGACTGGAGCCTATCCCGGTGACTTTGGGCCTTAGGCGGGGAACACCCTGGACAGTGGCCAACTTGCCGCAGAGTTAGACAGACAAACATTCACTCTCTCATTCACTCACTAAGGGAAATTTACAGTGATGCCCAATTAACCTAAACATACATGTTTTTGGAGGAAACCGGAGAAAACCCACGGTGACACGGGGAGAACATGCAAACTCCACCCAGAGAGATCGTGAGATGTTGATATGGTCAACCCGGGAGTCGAACCCACGACCTCCTTATTGGGAAGCCAGAGCTCTAACCACTCTGCTACTGTGCACCCTAGAACTAAAATGAACCTAGCTAATCTTTGACATACAGCAAATAATAGCTTCTGTATTTGGTTAAGTGTATTTATTGAAGTGAAAATAACTGAATACACTTTGCATTAATCTGAAAAATGACTTACTCTTTAAATTTGAGGCAAATCATTTCATTAGGTTAAGACACCCAGAGTGCTCTTGGCACTAATATAGTTAAAGTAAGCATTATAAGATCTTGAGGGCCGCATAAAATGATGTGGAGGGCAGCATCCGGCCCCCGGGCCTTGAGTTTGACACATGTGCTCTAGGAGGAGGTCGTCAAAGTGTGAAAATGGAAAAACGCCTGTGGAATATCATGGAGGCTTTGGCGACTTCCTGCGGAGACACGGATAAAACGAGTTCATGCTTCCCATTGGCTTTATTGATCGGGAAGACCAAAGGGAATTTTGAGTAAAATTTTATGCATTTCTGGAAAACAAAAATATTGGCGCTCCATGTAAACATTTAGTTGATTGTGTAAATGACTCTCCACTGATGCACCTGCTGTTGTTGTGTCTCCTCAGATCTTTGACCTCTGACCTCGGCTCTGCAGCTCAGCTTTGGATAAATGAGAGCTCGTTGTCGTGGAGACATCAGCCGCCCTGCGTGACCTTCGACCTTACAGGTAGGACCCTGCTCTCGTCTGCTTATGTCACACTTTTGGACACTTTGAGCTGCTTTGACTGTGGCTAAGTTTTCATTAATATAACGTTCTTTACGCTAAGCTAATGGTGCTAACATCCTGGTCCTTTACGGCTGCACTGCTCGCTCACATTGGCTCCCACGCGGCTGCTTCCTGCTGCATAATCATCGTCTTATCAAAGGTTAACAGTGCGCTCGTTTGCTTTGATCGCGCCGTTAACATGAGCGTCCTCCGCTAGCTCGTTAGCCGCAGATGAACGGAAACAGGCTAGCCCCGCGTTAGCACTAAAACCCCACATCAGAGCGGCGCGTTCGGGGCTCGTTTGGAAGCCGTAAATTAGACTTTCCGGAGCTGTAACTTCTGGTTATGTAAGATTATAATGGACCGTCCTGTGAGAGAGTTTGGATTCAAGACAAACTGATTCTGACTCGTGTTTTTAGAGTTTTACTTAAGTGAGATTTGTGTGAAAATGTGTTTCTGAATGACTTAGCTAATATAACATAAAAATTGTTCATAAACAGCTGGGTCGATAAAAATGCGCTGTTTGTACTTGGGTAAAAGGTTGTGTTCTTAGTAAGAGATTACATAGCTTATTTCACCAACTAAAGGTAGAAAATGTGCAGATTTAAAGTTAATATAAGACTATTTCGGATTGTTGTTACGGTTAATAATCCAACAACTGCATTGAAATAAAAGTAGGATGTTTTTATTGAAAGTTTGGCTAAAAAAGTAGGTCTTTAAATGAATAGAAAATGAACTGGTAGGGTTTAGTGTGCGTTCTGCGTGAGAAGATTGTGTCTGACAGTGGTTCTGATCAATAAAACACCCAACAATACTGAGTTTTCCGTTCTGAAGAAGCATTACTTGAACCTCACATGAAAGAGTTCTCCACAGACCTGAGAGTAATGCTGTGTTGGAGCGTCCAGTGTGTCCGGTTTACGCATGTTAAGCCAATTTAAACTCGCATCTTGAGGCGTTTGTTGAAGCTGAGTTTTGTGAAGTAGACGCTCAAATCGACACTTCGGCCTCTGCTGCTGAACTTTCCTTCTGTTTTGTTGTTTTTATCAAAGAAGTTTCCTCAGCTAAGCAGACAGCATCTTTTTCTGCAGGCGACATGTAACCTTGCGCAGCAAGATGAATTCTCGCGGTATTTGTGGGTTTACAAATCCACGAGAAACCATCTTGAAAGGCTCCCGCCCTATGGTTTGAGCCAGGTTTGAGCCGAGTATCGAATCCTCGAACCAATCAGAAGGCTTCTCTACAGGAGGAGGCGGGATTTACACATGTGAAATCAGCGAGTGCCAGCCAGGCGTCACGCTCACAGCAAAACAACAAACATGGCGACGCGGGCAGACGCAGGTACTGCTGCAAAGGCTATTGACTGAAGCACGCGAGGGAAACGCAGATAGACCGGACCCGGAGCACACGAGAGAGACGCAGATAGACCGGACCCGAAGCTCACGAGAGAGACGCAGATAGACCGCCGGACCCGGAGCTCACGAGAGAGACGCAGATAGACCGCCGGACCCGGAGCTCACGAGAGAGACGCAGATAGACCGCCGGACCCGGAGCTCACGAGAGAGACGCAGATAGACCGCCGGACCCGGAGCGCGCAGGGAAAGCGCAAATCGCCTCGAGATGGACACAACCACGGGCAGAACAGCTGTAACAGACGCAGACGTACTGTTGCTCACTGGCGGTGGAATATTGTTGTGAAGTGCTTCAAACTGTGTTTATATGAACACAATGATATCAGTGGATTAGTCTTCAGCATCTGGCGACGGAAGTTTTGGCGTCTCCTCTGCAATACGCAGGTAAGAAACAAAGCGGTTTGTGGGATACGTCATTTTGATTATGTCTTGTGATTAGCTAAAACACCGCTAAGGTGGGGTGGGCGCTTTGTCCAATCAGATCGAAGTATTTCGCGAGAACTCCCTCCCTTTCCCAACTGCTTTTGACGAGAGCCCTTCCAGATCGAATATGTGTAGAACTCAATGCAGAGTGATACATATATCGATCTGGCGTGAGCCAGGTTAGGCGACATGCGCAGCAGAGCAGAAAGGAACTGATAATCCGAAACCATGTAAAAGGGTTGTCAAAAAAATCAATTCCCCGATACTAATTGATACTAAAATCGGTATCGATACTTGATACTCGTTTGAACGAATATCAATATTTAAGCCACGCCCCTTCCCCCCTCTTGCACGCTAAGCCCCGCCTCCTTCTCTCATTGGAAATGGAAATGATGACACTATCAATACAGTATATATATAACCTATTGACCCTATTTTGTCCCGCCCACTTGGCTTGGAAATGCACTTCCTGTTTAGCTCTGTGAAGGTATCTAACGTGTTTGTTTGTCTGTCTTGTGGGGCAATTTTAATTAAATATAATGACAGTTAAAATAAACCCATCGACTGAAATCTACAGGCTAAATGCAGCTAAACAGGAAGTGCACGTCCTAGAAAAGTGGGCGGGACAAAATAGGGTCAATATACTACATAAACAGCAAATGTGTCTGGTAATAGAACAAAGCCCAGTCTTAATGTAAAGGTTCATGAATCAAGGTAATAATAAACAAATAATACATTAAAATACTATTATTTTAATAATATCAAAAAGAAAACCGTAAATTAAAAAAACAATAATTAAAACCTAAAATTCTATCATAAGAAAAAAAAAAAGGTGGTATCGAAATTGGTATCGAGGATCGATTTTTTTAAAGTATCGAATCGAGTTTGAAATTTTAGTATCGTGACAACACTACCATGTAATGAATTTAAAGGCACATTGTGCAACTTACAAATACAATAATGTCTTTTCTTTTTTTCACTAAACGTATAATAAAAATGTGTTTCTATGTTGAGCGAGCGTGTATGATCATAATAGTTGGTTTCCATGAAAAAGCTGCTCCTTTATCTACATTTGTTCACATGTATTCATCCCCATTGGGAATGTTCCAAAATCATATTTCAATTTAATCTTCAAGTTCAATTTAATAAATAAATTGGAACTTAGTCATTTTGTTAAAGGGGTCCTATTGTGTTTTTTATTTAGTAAGAAACCTCTGCAGATCAGTAATTTACCTTTTGTTCACTGTAAAACACAAAGTTGATCTAAAACAACTTAAAAATAGGAACAGCTCCACTGACTTCCTGTTCAAAACTGCAGAACTGATAAGCCCCGCCCCTTCACTTTAAAATGTAACTGTAAAAAGCAACAGATTTTTAAAAACATTTTTTTATTGTTGGAAAGTGAATTTGGGACAGTTTTGAACCATTTATACGTAAGTTTGAGTATTAATCTTTTGAATTATAGCAAGTAAATACAGACAAGTGGGAGGGGATAGGTGGTAGGTGAGAACAGGGATTTCTGAGCACTTGAGCTGCAGCCAAAGAACAAAACAAGATTACTCCAACATGCAGGAATCAATTCAAATATAACTTTGAGTAAACTAATGATGAAGGAAGGTCATTATAACAAGGTTAAAGGGGTCCTATTATGTCAAATTCACTTTTCTAAGTTTTAACCTTGTTATGATGGTTTTCCTGGTTCAATGGTTCAATACTGTCCCATATTCACTTCCCAACAATAAAAAATTGTTTTTAAAAATCTGTTGCTTTTACTGTTACATTTTAAAGTGAAGAGGCGGGGCTTATCAGTTCTGCAGTTTTGAACAGGAAGTCAGTAGAGCTGATCCTATTTTTAAGTTGTTTTAGATCAACTTTGTGTTTTACAATGAACAAAAGGTAAATTACTGATCTATGCATGTTCTAGATTCTTACTAAATATATATAAAAAAAAACACAATAGGACCCCTTTAAACTTAGAAAAGTGAATTTGATAGAATAGATCCCTTTAAATTTATGTTACAAAGTTCATAAAAATTGAAAATGTTCTCGTCGTCTCCAGATTGTGACATCATCAGTTGAAACTCTGCTCCACTTCTTGTTTTTTTCAACACATTTTTTCTCACAAACTTGTTTTTGATTCTTGTAAAACTTATATTTACAAGTATTAATCTACCAAGTGAAGCTAAACCTTTAAGCTCGGCTCTCTCCAGCCTCATCTTGTCTCTTTGGTAATTCGCCGTTAAACTTTGTGAGAACACGGAGTCTGTGCCAAGCTCAACCTTTATCATCCTGTCGGTTTTTTTTTTCTTTTTCTTTTTTTCTGTCTGAAGTTTAAAAAGTGCTGAGTCTGGCTGCAGTGCTGGTGACATTTCTTCATCTCTCCTCCGGAAGAGAAGTCACAGTTCAAACCTCAAAAAAAAAACTGTCCTTCTTCACCTGCTTCTGCCCAATCAGCACTTCACAAAGTTTAAACCGAGAGAAGAGAGGGAGGAAGAGAGAAGAGAGGGAGAAGGTAGAGGAGAAGAGAGGGAGAAGAGAGAGAGAGGGGTAGAAGAAGAAGAGAGGAGAAAGAGAGAAGAGAGAGAGAGGGAGGAAGAGAGAAGGAAGAGAGGGAGAAGAGAGAAGAGGGAGAAGGTAGAAGAGAAGAGAGGGAGAAAGAGAGAAGAGAGAGAGGGAGGAAGAGAGAAGAGAAGAGAAGAGAGGGAGAAAGAGAGAAGAGAGGAGGAAGAGAGAAGAGAAGAGAAGAGAGGGACAAAGAGAGAAGAGAAGAGAAGAGAGGAGAAAGAGAGAAGAGAAGAGGGGAGAAAGAGAGAAGAGAAGAGAGGTGGAAAGAGAGAAGAGAAGAGGGGAGAAGAGAGAAGAGAAGAGAGGGAGAAAGAGAGAAGAGAGAGAGAGGTAGAGAGAGAAGAGAGGGAGGAAGAGAGAAGAGAAGAGAGGGAGAAAGAGAGAGAGGGAGAAAGAGAGAAGAGAAGAGAGGGAGAAAGAGAGAAGAGAAGAGAGGGGGGAAAGAGAGAGAGAAGAGAGGGGGAAAGAGAGAAGAGAAGAGAGGGAGGAAGAGAGAAGAGAAGAGAGGAGGAGAGAGAAGAGAGAGAGAACGAGAGAAGAGAGGAGAAGAGAGAAGAGAAGAGGGAGGAAGAGAGAAGAGAGGGAGGAAGAGAGAGAGAAGAGAGGGAGAAAGAGAGAAGAGGGAGAAGAGAAGGTAGAAGAGAAGAGAGGGAGAAAGAGAAGAAGGGAGAAAGAGAGAAGAGAAGAGAGGGAGAAAGAGAGAGAGGGTAGGAGAGAAGAGAGGAGGAAGAGAGAAGAGAGAGAGAAGAGAGAAGAGAAGAGAGGGAGGAAGAGAGAAGAGAGGGAGGAAGAGAGAAGAGAAGAGAGGGAGAAAGAGAGAAGGTAGAAGAGAAGAGAGGGAGAAAGAGAAGAGAAGAGAGGGAGAAAGAGAGAAGAGAAGAGAGGGAGAAAGAGAGAAGAGAGAGAGGGGGAAAGAGAGAAGAGAGAGAGAGAAGGTAGAGGAGAGAGAGGGACAAAGAGAGAGAGTGGAAGAGAAGGGAGGAAGAAAGAGAGAGAGAGAGAAGGTGAAAAAAGAAAGGGAGAAAGACAGGAGAGAGAGCTGGTAGAAGAGAAGAGATGGAGAAAGGAAGAGAGAAAGAATGTAGAAGAGAGGGAGAAAGAGAGAGAGAAGGTAGAAGAGAGGGAGAAAGGAGAGAAGGTAGAAGAGAGAGAGAGAAAAGAGTGTGGAAGAGAGAGAGGGGGTAGAAGGGAAGAGAGGGAGAAAGAGAGAAGAGAGAGAAGGTAGAAGAGAAGAGAGAGAGAAGAAAGGAGAATGTAGAAGAGAAAAGAGGGAGAAAGAGAGAGAATGTAGAAGAGAAGGGAGGAAGAAAGAGAGAGAGAGAAGGTAGAAGACAGAGAGAGAAGGTAGGAGAGAGAGAGAGAGAGAGAGAGAGAGAGAAGGTGAAGAAAAGAGAGGGAGAAAGAGAGGGGAGAGGGAGAAAGAAGAAAGAAAGAATGTAGAAGAGGGAGAGAAGAGAGAGAAGGTAGAAGAGAGATAGAGGGAGAAAGAGAGAAGGTAGAAGAGAGCGGAGAAAATGGGGGGAGGGGGAAACGAGAAAAGGAGAAGAAGAGAAGAAAGGGAAGGGAATAAAGTGGAGGGAGAAGGAGAGAAAAGAGAGATGGAGGAAGGTAGAGAGAAATGGAGGGGAGAGAAGAAAAAGAGGAGGTAGGGGAAAAGAGATGAGAGAGCAGAAGGGAGAGATGGAAAGAGAAGAAGAAAGAGAAGAAATAAGCAGGTGGAGAAAAAAGAGGGTTAGGGAGGGAGGAAAAGTGAGAGAGGGAGGGAGAAGGAGAGAGAAGAGAGAGAGATTGTTTTGTGTTGTTGTGCTGGAGTCCCTGTGCTGCTCGTCACTCTGTATTTTTCTCGTGGCTGGACTTTCAGCAGCAGCAGCAGATTAGCCTGGTCGATAATGCTAACGCTACAGGCTCGATCGCTCTGCCGTCCCCAGGGAACACAGCTCACACTGGGCTTTTAAATGCAGCGTGTGTGGTTAGCGTCAGGAACACAAGTTTACCTCCACCACAGAGAAAAGCACTCAGCCATGTCGACCACAGAGGAGAGGCACTGACATTACCCAATTTGAGTCATTTACTGCTCCTGCTAGTTCGATAACCTGACGTAATTTATTATTTAAAGGAGACAAATCTATAAAATGCACTTTTCTTCATTCGTCACCAAAATTTAACAGTCACTCTTAGATCAGTTTACTCAAAACTGTATTCAGTTTGATTGCTGAATGTTTTTATTTTTATGTTAATGGAGATGAGAAGAATTCTGAAAGCACTATCCCAATGATCCGTTTATCGGGCGAACCAGAATTTGTATGTACGCATACGATTAAACGCACTGATATTGTGGTTGTTGTAGTGGTGTGTGATTAGTGGGAAATGTGCAAGGTGTATTGTGTAGTACTCGGAAAAGGAGAACTTCACATAGTATTTCAAAAGGGTGTGTCAAAACGTGCGTGGTAAACTCTGCGCTAGGCTGCGGTTTGCTCATCGCGGACGGATGCAGATCTTGTGCTTGGTACTCGAGGATTCTCTTGCACACCACAGAGTACGAAGCAGGCTTGGCAGCAAATCAGGGAACGCGCTGCGGGACAGACTCACAGCCGGGTCATACAAGTCTGCTTTATCTATGGTTATTATACAAGCAAAGAGGCATAGAAACTGTGGAGCTGTCGTTACTCCAACAAGACTGTCTTCACGGGGGACACAGTCTCTTAGTGCACTCTGCGCTGACGTTTCTACCTTGAATATCTACAACTCGTGGGAAACTGTTTCTTCTCCACCCTTCGAGAATCGGACATCCGCTCGTTTCACTAAACCGGGAACGTGGGCGAAAACCATCCTGGACGTCGCTCGTGTTTACAAACGCTCCGACGCTACTTTCGTTCAGTCAAACCCGCCTGAGTCGTTCAACAAAACGGATTGTCGTTAACAAGACTGACTGCGTTCACAACCGGACTGTCGTTCACGAAGCAGGCTCCCTCGCTGGACAACCGACGGATCTGTGCGGATTCATTCACTTGGAATGACTCGTCTGAGAAACTAAGTGCTCTCTTTCGGCCGCCTCACTAGGCGACGTGTTTGAGAATGTTCACAGAAGCTGCTCGTTCTCGCCGTCTGTCGTGTGCACAAGCGAACGCAGAAGTGTTGTGTGCTACTTGAGACCGTGTAGATGTTTGGTGTCACACTAACCGTATGGGTTATCCAGACTAAAGACTGCAGTTCGAGCAACCAGACCGTACGTTTCATAAACCGGACTGTCGTTCCCCAACTGGACTGTCGTTCACAACACGGACTGTCGTCACAAACTGGACTGTCGTTCCGCAAACCGGACTGTGTGCTATACGACCTCACGGAGAGGATGCTCGTATAAGCGTCGCAAGAAACTGGTCTGATACAGCTTTCTCCCCTCGCAAAGCGCTCGGAGCGGTGATGGATGTGACAACTGGACTGTCGGACTCTGCGAACTGGAAGGTGGAGGGCCACTGTCGTTAGCCTAGCAAAGCGGCGAGGGACCGACGGCTTGAAAAGAGGGCGTGCTCGTTCACTAAACCGGGGGAGCTGCCCGGTGCGCGTGCGCACCGATAAGAGACCAGGGACTGTCGCTTCACGAAACTGGGCAAGGTGTGCGTAGCGAGAGAACCGGGCATGCTGTTACAGTGAGAGACTCCGGGGGAAGTGTTTCCGTTCGCAAAGCTGGACTGCGTTTCGCAACCGGACTGTCGCCTTGCTCCGAAATTTGGAAGGGTCAGGGCGCACATCGGGGAGACTGTGGTGTGAGCGAAGTGGACGGCTGTGTTTCGCCTCTACACCCGGGAGCTCGCCCACGGTGTCGTTCTCCGACCAGTCTGTCGTTCACACAACCAGACTGTCGTTCACGAGGCGACGGCGAACTGGAAAACCGGACAAGGCGCCGTCGTGTCTACGCAGGGCGAGAGCGCGCGAGGACTGCTCGTTGCGCAACCCGGACGTGAGTCGTTCAGGCCAGAACGCGGACTTGTCTGTTGCGCGACAGTGGTACTGTCGTTATCCGACAACGCCGGACGCTGTCGTTCAAAATACCTGACTGTCGTTCTAGGACGAGACTAGACTGGAAGCTAGGTCGCTTGCACAGCGGACATGCTTCGTCAAGAACTGAGAGCTACGTCCGTTCTCCAACCGGACTGGTCGTTCTCTACAGGATATGTGCGTGGTTCATCGAAAGTCAAGCGAGAGTGTAGCTTTGAGCTGCATATCGGCTATAGAGTTCGCTATCTCCGAAAGCGGGGGAACTGGTTCGTGTGACGCACAACGCGAACTGTGTTCGACGTCGGAAACGATTGGACGCGGGGAGAGTTGTGGAGCGCGGAGCTCGAGCTCGCGTGGGGAACTGGACGCGTTTCATGACGCATTGTCGCTGCTCGGCCGAGAGTGGAAATGCGACAAGCTGTCGGTATATCTCGCGGCACCAGGATCGGTCGATTCTCCCCAGTCTGTGTTCACAACCCGGCGAGTGCTTTTGGACGAGCACTCAAGAGACTGTCGTCTAGTTCACCTCAGCTCAGACTCTCAGACGAACTGGGACTGTCGTTCAGCCGGAACCGGCACGCATGATTCGTTCTCACCGATCCAGAGTCAATAGATATTCGATCGTCAATGTGGAGATAGTGGACACAGCGGCAGTACCCGCGTTAGCTAGTCGAGAGCGACTAGTCGATATAACACCCAGGAAGGTACTCTAGTCCGTGTCTCTCATAGCACGACACCACCATGATTAGTCGTGTTCGTATAGCAACCCAGTCTGTTATAGTGTCGATTGGGCCACCAACTCAGTTCTGTCTGTATTGTCTACGAGGCCTTGGGTCGAAATCGACGGAACAAAAAGTTGGGATGTCGCATGTCCTAATCTGAAAGTCTGTGTTCACAAACGAGTCCTTTCGTCCTAGAGCAGCTCGGATCGTGCTGGTTCTCTTGGCAACAGTATATCTGGATCGTTTGACACAACCAGACGTGTCGTTTCACAAGGACTGCGTGTGGTCTCTATCGCCTAAGCATGTGACTGGTAGCATGTCTCGAAGAACGGGTGGGACTGTATGCGAACTTTTTGTAACAACGGTATGCTTGTCGTTCTGAATCTGATTAGTTTAGCGGAACTGTTCTCTGTGTTATTTGTGTGACAACTTCGAGTAGAGTCGTGTGGAATATAATCCTGAGAGCAGGTGGCGTAGTGTGTGTTTGAGGAAGGAGGGACCAGCGATCTTTTCAGTGGTGTCGCTTCGGGGTCGAAAGCCCGACGCGCCCTGTCGGTTCTCCAACGGACTGTCGTTCAGGAAGCAAGGCAGGAAGTGATCAGTTTTTCAAACTGCGACTGTCGTTCATACAAGGCTACTGTCGTTCGACAAAAACTCGCAGAAAGACACGTGAACAGTTCAGCTGCAAACGCGGCACGGTCGTTCCGGCAACCGATGTGTTCTATCTACAAGGACGAAGGTCGACTACTGTCGGTTCACAAACTGGACTGTCGTTTCCACCGGACGCGTGGTGCGTTGCACGAAACAACAAAGGGCACTGTCGTATCACTAATAAGGGTGGGAGCTTGAGATCGTTCTCAGCACGCCGGGGACTTGTCCGTTCTACTTAGAATACTGGATTGAGACTGTTCTCCAAGGGGCGGACTAGTCTGTAAGTGAACGCGAACGGAACCGTGTTCATAAACCGGACTGTCGTTACAAACGGACCGTCGTTTCACAAACCGGATACTGGTCTGTCGCACCAAAACCGGACTGTGATTTTCACAAACGGACTGGGTCGTTCAACAAACCGGACTTCGTTCACAACTGGCTGTCGTTCTCCAACGCGACTGTCGTTCTCCAACCGGAGCTGTCGTTCACAAACTGGACTGTCGTTTCCACCGGACTGTTCGTTCCGTGGCATAGAACAGATCTGATGTCTCAGCGGCAAGCGGAATGTGGTGTTACAACGCAGTCTGTCGTTCACTAATGAGAGCGCAGGCCAGTCAGCGTCTCACGCACGGGTAGACTGCTCGTTCGCCGCGCGAGGTGTGTCGTGTCATCAACAGAGAATTACGGTGAGCTGTCTGTTTTAGGCCAAGGAACGGAGACTAGGTACTGTTCTCCAAGCGCCGGCCTTGGCGCCCCGGGCCGGGGAAACTGTAGTTTCTCTACAAGCTGGACTAGTTGTTCCATTCTCAACCCGGACTGTCGTTGTCCAAACGTGACTGTCGTTTGCCAAAGTGACCCGTTCTGGGGTCCATTCTCGTGAGGCGGATCTGTAGTTCTCTAACCGGCACTGTCGTTCTCCAACCGGACTTTGTCGTTTTGCCGCCGGGCACAGGAACTGATGTTACGTTCTCGAACTGGACTGTCGTTCTCGCCTTCACGCGGACTAGCTCGGGTTATGCTAGGTTCAGACTTCGCGTGGATAGTCAGTGCACTCGACGCGGACTCGACTTGATGTGAACTGATCTGGAATCATTGCAGTGTTTGCTCTAGTTTGCTCGTTATTTGCTGGAATGCGGGTGTTGGATATAGGTGTATTTCTATTTACCTTTTTGTTTTTCTTGTGCTAGTTTTTATTACGGTTTCTAAGATCGGAGAAAAGCGCAGTGTCAGCTTGTTGGGTGTGTGTTCTATCAACGAATACGCATATGGTTAGTTTATTGAGTGCCTTGTCACGAAAGTTACATAGAATCAATACAATAAAAATCATATAGAGTTCTCCTTTTAAACGTAACATTCTTGTAATGAGCTCGGTGTACTTGCTGTTCCTGATGGCCGCTCTGTGTAAACTCGCTTCGCTCTAGACAGGTACTATATGATTAAGCCGACTGTTTGTCTTTAAGTCGGCAGATGAGGTCACAGGGGTTTCAATAGTCACAGCGTTTCTTCACTTTAAAGTCTCTGTGGTGGGCGTTCATAACTCCTTTCTCAATTGTGAACAATTTCTCCTCTCTACGTTCTACTGTCGTCTGTCTGGCTTTTTTCGTCGCTTCTCCTCTATTTCCCACTTTGCTCGCTCTCTTTTGCCTCTTTTATTTCTTCCTCTTCTTTTCTCTCTTTCTCACCTTTCTTCTCTCACCTAGTTCTTCTCTTACTCCTCTCCTCGCTCTCTCTCTCGCATCTTCTTACCGTGCCTCCTCTTCTTCTCTCTCCTGTTCTCGTCTCTCGTCTCCTTGCTTGCTCTTAGTTTGAGTTCTGACCTCTTCTTCGTTAGCGGCTCCGGGTTATGGTTCGGCGGGACGGTATCTGCGTTAAGTGCAAATTAATGTGAGGACAAACGATGGCCTAATGGTAAGTGGTGAACCAAGTGGTGGAGCAAGAGACGAAAGTGTCAGACACAGGAGTAGAACTGGAGAAACGAAGACAATTGGTTAGTTAGGGAGGAAGAGGATAGAAGCGAGCGGAGGAAGAAGAGAGAGGGAGAGAGAGAAAGGAGAGAGAGAGAGAGAGAAGAGGGAGGGGGATGAAAAAGGGAGAGAGCAGTAACAGGAGAGAGTAGAGAACAGTAGATGTGGGAGAAAGAGAGAGGGAGGGAGAGGAAAGAGAGGGTAGCGTCGTATGTCGACTGTGAGGGTTTTTTTGTTTTCACAAGAGGGGAGTAGAGAAGAGAGTGGAGGGAGAGAGAAACGATATGAGAGCAGCCGTACGAGGGAAGCAGAGAGAGAGGCGAGGGAGAGAAAGAGGGAGGAGGGAGACGTATAATGGGTTATGTTAAAAAAAAAGATTGCGTATATGTACAGATATTGTATTGTAGATTGAGATGTATCTGTGAATTCACTGATGGGAGTCCAGGACAGGCGTTGAAATGATTGTTGGAGTAAGAGTTGTTGTTGCTAGATTGAAGTAGAAGGAAGAAGAGTGCAGAGTTTCTGAGAGAGAGTAGGGGTTAGAGAGATAAGAGGGATGATTGGGGTTAATAAGAGAGCACTAGATGTGAGGTTCTAGAAGGAGAGAGAGAAAGGGGAGGTAGAGATAGAGGAGAAAGATAAAAGAGGAGCCAAACGAGAATAGAAAGAATGAGAAAGTATACAGATATAAAAGAGAGAAGTGGAAAATATGAGGGCGAGGAGGAGTTAGTATGTAGATGAACGAGAAGTATAACGAGCTAGATAAGAGATAAAATAAGATGAAGTAGGTATAAGATTCACTACATTAAGGTGGCATACATCTGTTTATATATGCTAACCAAATCATAGTGATATTATACCTCAATATCATTGAATAAGTTGATATTATAATTTATTTATATATAATCACAAAGTACATCAAATTTTTTTGAAACATTAGAATCAACATAATTAATCATTAACATAAGCATAACAAGTCATTACAAATAATAATCATGAAAAATGAATAGCCTTGGAGAAGTTTTTGGTGAAGAGGTTCTGAGATAACCTAGTTGTTATAAAGAAATGTTGCCATGATTGTTTCTAGGAACACCAGTTTATGATCATGTTAATAAAAATTTTTATTTTTATACTAGTCCTATATTATTATTTATTCTAATTGAGGGGTAGAGAGAGGGAGGGAGAGGGAGGACAGAGAGACCAGAGCAATAAGGGAGAGAAAGAAGAGTTATTTTAAGTTTGTGTTGGTAAGAGTATGTAATGAGGAGAAGACCAAGTGCGAGATGTAGAATAGCGGTGGGGTCGAAGTTAGAAGTGAGAAGAACTATGACGCAAGAGGAAGAGTTTAAGTATTGCACATAATGAGTTTTTACTGGCAATCAGGGGTGGATAGAGAGGGCTGTAGGTTAAATAGAGAGAACAGAGGGTCGAAGTAAAAACTGTAGAGTGAGTTGAGCGATGAGACTCGGAAGCGTAGAAAGCAAGAGAGGAAGGCGCGAAAGGGAGAGAGATTAAGGAAGAGAGCATAGGAAGACTGAGCGACGGAGAGAGCTAGGGCATGTGGGGTGGGAACTAG
Organism: Mugilogobius chulae; assembly: GCA_038363315.1. Taxonomy (NCBI): domain Eukaryota; kingdom Metazoa; phylum Chordata; class Actinopteri; order Gobiiformes; family Gobiidae; genus Mugilogobius; species Mugilogobius chulae. The sequence goes on from JBBPFD010000162.1 coordinate 261,267, forward strand.
GGAGGGAGGACAGCAGCAGCAGAGAAAGTTTAGCGAGAATCATGCAGTGGCAAGAAAAGAAGAAAGGTCGGTTCTGGGAAGAGGTGAGTACAATGATGGATAAGCTTCTTCTCATGGAAGATAAAGCACACAGAATAGTAGGATGCTCGAGGGAGAAGAGAGAGAATAGAGACAGGTTAAGGGAGGCTCAGACGCGGTAGAGGAAGATTGATGTATGACACAGAGCGGCAGGCAACCGGTTAATGGGATGGGTAAAGATGGAGGGGAGAGGGACAAAGGATTGTATAGGTTCCTGAGGGAGAGAAGGGTTAGAAGACAGATAGAAAGAGAATGTTGTGTGTCTGCATGGGAAGGGGGCCAAGGAGGATTATGAAATTGTAGATAGGGCAAAAGCACGACAGAAAGAAGGGTGAGAAAGCAGTGAGAAGGGAGTAGCAAAAGTAGAATTGCAGCGCGTTGAGATCAAAGAAGAAGATTTGGCGAAGAAGAACTAAGGAGAGGAGTGAGCACAGAAGTAGTGAGACTCGCTGGGGTTCTCGACGACGAGATGGAGGAGGAGAGAAGACAGAGAGAAGAGAGAAAAAAGGATGAAGGGAGATCCGAGAGAGAAGAGAGCAATACATGAAGGGAGATGAAAGAAACGAAAGAAGAAGAAAGACAAGAAAGGAGTATGATGGTGAAGAGAGAGAGAAAAGAGAGGAGAGACCACATGTGCACGTTGTAAATGCACCAAGAACTAATCTGAAATTAAATCCATTTTTATTAATTTTATATAACACGCAAATAAAATATCAAGTTTATCAATATTTTACATTTTTATTGTTATTTTTCAGTTATTTTTTATTTCTAGTTTTGTATTCTGAGCTGCTTCCCTCAGAAGTTTTGATCTAAATTGATAAAACTTCACTGAACTCTCTGTAACTTATTTACTCTGTGTCTTGCTCCAGTCAGCAAAACTTTAACTTTACTAAAGAAACAAAAGAAGAAATTTCCAGTTTTTCTTGACCAAATGTCTATATTTTATTACCCGCAGCAGCACGTCCTGTCTCCACGGCGACGATAATAAAGTGTCTGAGAAAAGTCAAGCTTCTGCCAGACTTTTACAAAACT
>JBBPFD010000163.1:0-13295 GCA_038363315.1 Mugilogobius chulae
TTGTTCAACTTGCTTTTAAATGCCTTCTGTAGCACTTTGAGATTTTTCTGAAATGTAAGGTGCGTTACAAATAAAATGTATTATTATTAATATTATTACGACTGCTGGCCAGCACCCACTGTTTATTTTACATTTTATGAAAGGAGTAAACCCATGTCTTTGTCGTGGGACTTAGCAGTTGTGCTCCAAGCTCGTTGTTCATCCCTTTGACTCCCATTCTGACTGTAAAATGTTTTGATGTTGTCTGAAACCCAGCAATACTGTTATCTTTTGAGTTGTGTAATGGACCAAATTCAAAGGCCAGGACACAGGGAAAAAAATTAAGTAATTTAATAAAGTTATCAAACATTTAACAAAACTCAAAATGCAAACAATAACAAAATTGTGGCCCAAAACAAAAGTCAACTAAAAATACCAATAATTGACTAAAAAACCTGACTACTACAAAAAGAACCCAAGAACTTAAATACTATCCGACTAAACTAAAATTAACACAAATGGGTGGGAGGCATAAGACAAACAAAACACTAATTTACCCAAAAAAAAAATAAACTATAATAACTTCTGGAGAAAATATAATACTAACTATTAACTAAACAAACTCTTAACTCAACTAAAATTAAATGAACAAATCTAAACACAGTATTGTCCCCCCCTCAGTCTTTGTCAGGTAGCGTCCTCCAGCTGCCTCCAGCCCCTTCGTGTGGCCACTGGGGTGGTGTCAGGGGCATCCACCACAAGTTGTATGTGTTGAATTGTACTACGCTAGATATGTACTGCACATAAAGTTTTTTTTAAATAGGTTTCCAAGAACAACAGCTTACTGCGGCTAATGGGGCTAGGACAGGATTTGGATTTGACCTCACACAGAAACAGTTTTGCATCTGTGCAAATGATTTTGATTTGCATCCCAGGCCTATCCAAGCAGACAGAACCAGGAAGGCTCAGTCTGCTTGGGCCACTTTAGCAGATTAACAATCTCAACAACCACTGGTTAGTATCATTAATTGCTAATATTAATTTAACTTCTATTCTAAGTTCTTTCTGCTGCTTTGAACACATTTTTCTTTCAGCTTTAATAGATTATACTATGCTTTATTGTTTGTGTGTTTGTGCATTTATGTGTGGCCCACACAAACGCAACTATAGCTTTGTGAGGGGAACGCAGAATTAATACGCTGTTTCGATGTAAATGTTTTCTTATATACAGCCAATATTAGGATGATGTTAATAGCCTATCAAGCAACCCTTTCTCTTGTAATTTTCTGTTGTAATTTCCAATATTTGTGACATATAGCTAGCTGTGTGTGTTTTGAAACCCCAAGAGTTGTAATTGTAATATGTAGATTAATAAATATATTCATTTTCTACTGCTTGTTCTCGTTAGGGGTCGCGGTGACTGGGTTTCCCAGTGACTTTGGTCCTTAGGTGGGGAACACCCTGGACAGTGGCCAACTCGTTGCAGGGTTAGAGATAAAAATATACAACTTCCCTTCTCACTTCATGGTCTCTCATCCACTTTCCAAACTCGGGTCCTCTACCACAGTGGTTCCCAAACTTTTCAGCCCGTGACCCCAAAATAACTGTGCAACCAACTCGCGACCCCACAGCAAAATATATATTTTGTATTAATTTTATGTTATAAAACCATTTAAATTAGGCTTAATTGTGTTTTTTTCTGATAGTGTATTGCTTTATATAACCCCAATTCCTCCCAAAAACCGATTAAATGCCAAGTCATAATTGTAAAAATATACAGTATTTTGAAATCATCTCGCGACCCCCAGATTTTGCTTCGTGATCCCCCGAGGGCCCCAACCCCCACTTTGGGAACCACTGCTCTACCAGACCCAGGGAGCTTGAGGGTTCTGTGCAGTATCCTTGCTGTTCCTAGGACTGCACTTTTCTGGACTGAGATGTCGGATGTAGATCCAGGGATATGTTGTAGCCACTCATCCAGTTTGGGGGTCACGGCCCCCAGTGCACCGATCACCACAGGCACCACTGTTGCCTTCACCTTCCAAGCCTTCTCCAGCTCTTCTCTGAGCCCTTGGTATTTCTCTAGTTTCTCATGCTCCTTTCTCCTGATATTACCATCGCTTGGTATTGCACATCCACCACCACGGCTTTCCTCTGCTCTTTATCCACCACCACGATGTCTGGTTGGTTCGCCATTACCATTCTGTCTGTCTGTATCTGGAAGTCCCACAGGATCTTGGCTCGGTCATTCTCTACCACCTTGGGAGGTGTTTCCCACTTAGACCTTGAGGTTTCCAGTCCGTACTCGGCACAGATGTTCCTATGCCAGCCACTTGGTTATGGCGTTCCATGTACGCTTTCCCTGCCAGCATCTTACACCCTGCAGTTATGTGCTGGACCGTCTCGGGGGCTCTTTGCACAACCTACACCTTGGGTCTTGTCTGGTGTGGTAGATCTGGGCTTGGGTCTTGATGGTGTGGTAGATCTGGGCCTCTTATGGCTCTGGTGCTCAAGGCCTGCTCCTGTGCTCCAGGATGAGCGCCTCTGTGCTGTCCTTCAGTCCAGCCCTTTCAAGCATTGATAGGATTTCTTGAGATTAGCCACTTCAGTTATGTTCTGATGGTACATCCCATGTAGGGGCTTGTCCTCCCATGATGGTTCCTCCTCCAGCAACCTCATCCTCTGTTCTCCACTGTCTGAGACATTCACTGAGCACGTCATCTGTTGGGGTCTTGTCCTTGATGTACTTATGGATCTCGGATGTTTCATCCTGGATAGTGGCTCTCACGCTCACTAGTCCTCGGCCTCCTTCCTTTCGGCTAGCGTACAGTTCAGGGTGCTGGATTTGGGGTGGAACCCTCCGTGCATGGTGAGGAGCTTTCGTGTCTTAACATCTGTGGTGTGTATCTCTTCCTTTGGCCACCTTATTATTCCTGCAGGGTACCTGATCACTGGCAGGGCGGAGCTGTTTATTGCCCAGGACTTGTTGTTGCCAATTGAGCTGACTTCTGAGGACTTGCCTTACTCGTTGGAGGTATTTGGCTGTTGCCGCTTTCCTTGTTGCCTGTTCAAGGTTGCCATTTGCCTGTGGTATCCCAAGGTACTTGTACTGTCCTCAATGTCTGCTATTGTTCCTTCTGGGAGTGAGACCCCTTCTGTGTGGATTACCTTTATCTTACTTAAGCAACATAGCTAAAGGAGAAAAGCTACCCAAGTGTAGAGATCAACAGTGACCCTGTTTCATACTTTATTTTCGCCACATGGAGTCAGAAAAATACAGATTAAGGTCATGTTTGTTCAAAGTTTTGCAAAACAATCAGACAGACTGCTGCATTTCAAATGCTCTAGTGACAGTGCATTTGGAAATGTTTGTTTTAACTCAATCTAATAACTCTGTAATGCTGGTATTGTGTTTCAGACGTGGCATTGAAACCCATTGTGATCAGTCAAAAGGTGAACTAAAAAGAAAAAAGAAGTAACTCTCTAGAGAACATGTGGTCCTTCACAGAGGTCCAGTGTGACGTGTGCTCGGAGCCCAAACTCAAGGCCCTGAAGTCCTGCCTGGTCTGTCTGTCCTCGTTCTGTGAGACCCACCTCCAGCCTCATCTCACAGTCTCTGGCTGAAGAAACACCAGCTGATGGAGCCTGTGGAGAACCTGGAGGACAGGCTGTGTCCCAAACACCAGCGCCCCCTGGAGCTCTTCTGTGACACTGATGAGAAGATCGTCTGCATGAAGTGTATCCCTCTAGAGCATAAGAACCATGAGCTGCTGTCTTTGGAGGAGGCGCTGAGCGCAGGAGCGTCTCTCACATGGTGGAGCAGAGGAGGCTGAAGCTCCAGGAGATCCAGCGCTGCGTGGAGCTCAGTGACACAGAGGTCCACAGAGAGAGGACCAAGGGGCTGGACGCTTTCAAGGCTCTCGTGCAGTCTGTTCAGAGGCGTCAGAAGCAGTTTTTAAAGGAGCTGGAAGAGAAGAAGCTGCTCAGCAACAAACAAGCCCAGGAGCTGGTGCAGCAGCTGGAACAGGAGATCTGTGAGCTGCAGAAGAGCAGCACTGAGGCAGAGGAGCGGCTCTCACGCTCTCAAGACCCTCTGCACTTTCTCCAGCACTGCCCTGCACTCACGCCTCCTGCTGGGCTGAAGGACTGGAGCAGTGTGAGCTTTGAGGGGGGGCGTGTGAGGACAGTGTGGCCCAAGAGATGAAAACATTGGAGAAACATCTCTCTGAAGAGCTTAAACTGATAAGACAACAGTCTTTAGATTAGAACTACTGAAACTGCAGAAGTTTGAGGTGGAACGTGACTCTGGATCCAGACACTGCTCATCCTGAGCTCGTTCTGTCTGAAGATCTCAAACAGGTTCATCACACTGATGTAAAGAAGGAGCTTCCAGATTCTCCTTTGAGATTTAATAATCGGGTTATGGTTCTGGGAAAGCAGAGTTTCTCTTCAGGCAGGTTTTTACTTTGAGGTTCAGGTCAAAGGGAAAACAGCCTGGACTTTAGGAGTGGCTGAAGAGTCCATCAACAGGAAGGGAAAGAACGATCTGGTCCCTAAAAATGGATTCTGGTGCATAATTTTTGATAAAAAAACGACTGTTCAATACACGATTTGTGCAGACCCTCCTGTTCGTCTGTTTCCATCTGCAGCTCCTCAGAAGGTGGGTGTGTTTGTGAACTATGATAAGGGTCTAGTCTACTTTTATGAGGTAAATTCTGGAAAACTTATCTACTCCTTCATTGGCTGCTGCTTCAGGGGGAATGTCTTCCCATGTCTCAGTCCGGCTTGAATAAAGCCACAAACTCTACTCCTCTGGTCATCACAGCAGTGTTGAAAAGTGACATGTAAAAACTTAAAAGGACTGTGCTTAAGTACATTTTAAACTGTTTTCTTAACTCCATTCTTAAATGAAAGCACAAACTTCTTCTCCTTCCAGTCTGAACTGAAATGTTTGTGAGAAGGTTTAGAGTTCAAGTCCTCACTCTCTGCAAATAACAATCTTCAACACGATCCAGTCTATCTACTGTAGACAACTGATTCTCTGAATCTAAGGCCTTGTCCACTCGAAGACAAAACAATGATCATTTTAAAGCCAATTGCAATCTGGAGCTGCCTAAGGATTTTGTGAGCGTCCACATGAATAAGTAAACCTGCCTGAAGAAGCAGGTGTAATGCCTGTAACTGACCAGAGTGTAGCGCTGTGACACTAACACAGAAGTCACAAAACTAGAGGAAGACTTGACACTGTAACTGTCCATCAGATGGTTTATCTCAGATATTTGTGAATTCACAAACACAGATAAACCATCTGCCTTCCAGCCGCCTGATTGGTTTGAGAGTCTGAACCAGCGATGTTTCAGCCAATCACATCCCAGCAGCGTGGTTCTGAGGCCCAATCACATTGTAGCAGGGCGGAGCTAGCATGACTGTTAGCACCGAGTCTGATTCAAGCTAACAAAGATGGCTGCTCTGTGGATGTTTGTGTTTCTGCTGCTTTTGATGGTTTTAGCAGAACTACAGAAGAAGAGCAGTGTGTGTGACACTTGTTCTATCTCACACAGACATTGGATACACCATTACTGTTCTCTGCTGTGATTGGTTAAGTACAATAAGGTCGGCCGCTCACCCAATCAGCTCCAAGTATTTCACTAAACGCCCCGCCTTTTCTCGAACGCTTTCAGAGAGTCAAGTCCCAGATGGATCTAGTGAGAACTCAGATCCATCTGGAGAGAGACAGGTTATTGACACTGAGCATGAGCAGAAAAGTTACTGAATGTGAAACTTAAACTTCACAAACATTCTGAATAAACAACATGGATCTAAAACCTACAGAAGAGACACAGAAAGTGGATTCATGCTTCAGATTTTTTTTTTGGAATATTTTTGATAAAGCTTCAAAACAGGTTTTATGGAGATTGTATTGGATTTACTTTTTAATTTTCCCTGTCTTTTGTGGTTTATGGTGCAACAGTGAACATCATATAATAGTCAGGGAGTCAAGTCTCAAAATGGGATGATCTGAAACGTACAGTTATTGTCAATAACTAGAGGCTCTGCTCTGCCGGAACTATTGTGAAAAAAATGTATGACATTTTAATGTCCTTCCTTTTTTTATAAAAATGTTGAAAAATGAAAAATATCCTGTATTCCATATTGGACTGGATTAGCCATCAATTAATACATTCCTTGGTGCAAAAACACACATAGTAATAAATTCAGTGGAAAAAATAAGTCCTAAAAAACATTTCTTTATTATTCTTTAATAATTAAATGCCAAAAAAATGTGCACTTTTCCCCCCACTCTTTTCTCATATTTTCATCTTTACTTCCTTGGCAATAAACTTAAGTTTTGACATTAACTGTGGGATAAGAATTGAGCTTATTAGACAGTTCTTCATTCAGCAACAGTTGGGCAAGTTATTGATGCTTATGAACTGACAGTCAAATTGGTCTTGCAGAAGAACTTTTTTGTAAAATAAAGGGGATCGTGCGTGGCAATGTGTGCATCTCTCTAATCCTAAAACGAATGGACTTTTATGTAAGTCAGCAGCCAGATGGATTATTTTGTGATATATGTGAGTGGAAAAACTCAAATCAGACTTCACATATCCATCTGGTGTGAGTCAGGTTAAAAGTGCCTTGGATCTCCTTCTCTTTTCCCATTAGAAGGTTACGGTTAAGTTTGTTTGGCTGCTAACATCGCTGATAATCAATTTCCCCTTGGAACTAGTGAGCTGAGCTTCTCCAGGGCAGCTTACCGCCACTGCAGGGAGGGGTTCATCTCACTAACTGCGTTTCCACCCTTATAAATGCGCATATTGTCTAAATTCGCATAAGTAAAGCGAATAAAAAAGGCGAATTAAAGATCGTTTCCATCAAAGCGCATAACTGGGTGTTGTTATGGCAACATGAGCTGTCATAACACCGCTGATCCTGCAGAGGGCGCTACGTGCACAGTCTGTTTGGTTTTACTTTTTTTCACAGCCGCAGATTCATTCAGTATGAAGTTGTTAGCGGCAGACTGCTCCGTCTTCTGCAAACTTTACCCGGTTATCACTTTATTGATGCGATGGATCTGTTAGAGCCAAAATAAAGTCTGCTGTCTTTATTTTTAACACAATCCTCCGCCGTGGAAAGGACGAGCTCTGAATCACCACTGCAGTCAAGCCAGCCTATAGCCACGAAACCCCGGTCAAGCCAGCCTAACCCGAATTTTTTGAGTGCACATTTATTGTCTGCTTTACGGTAAATGGGTGGGAGCCGGTGGAACTAAGGCAAAAACACATAGGCCAAAATATTTTTTCTCGCCAAACAGATTTAACAGTTAATTTCATATGATTTTAACTTTAAATCATTGTTATCATATAATCATGAGAAATGTTAAACCAGCAAAGGTTTTTGTAAAAGTCTGCAGACTTTTGTTTTTTTTTTGTAAATGTTTGGTTTTGTAAACTTTTTTCAGTTATTCATTTAGCCTGTTTTCTGTTATTTTCTGACCTTTGTAAATAACTTGTTTATGAACAACAACCTATCAGAATTGTGTTATTTGCAGGTGGAAATATAACAATTCAACATAAAACCACAAAGCTTCCCTGGTCATTTAGGCTAACTACAGTACTTATTTGCGGAGGACATCAGCATATCAAACAGCCATGTTGATCAAAATTTGATAAACCATGCAAAAAAAAAGAGATGACTTACTGCATAGGGATATTTCTCATTATATCGTGACCACAAAATCACTAGTGGTCCAAGGACCACTCTATTTTTAGAAATAGTACGGATCACAGCGTGTTCTACATTTATTTTCAATTAGATCTTATGTGTAGTTTTTGCATAAATATTCAAAATGGTCTTATTACATTACAATATTTATTTTTCTTCAAAATCACTAGTGGTCCAAGGACCGCTCTATTTTGCGATAATTTTACTAATAAGCTTATTATGCATTTTACAAGACATTACTATTAATATAATAGCAGTTTTTGCATCCTGCATCTGTACATTTACTAAAAATAGGACAAAGTACAAAAATCATTAAAGCCGCAGCGGCATTGATCGGCCCTCGCGGGGCCGCTCCACGCCGCTGCCGCCCCGCATCGCAACAGGGGGCGCTTCGCGCTCCAATTTCCCTCTTTATAGTACACTTACTGCCAAATGTCTGGCGCTTCGGCCTTTTCCTTTCTCTCTAGACAATATTGTTTGCTGTAAATGTCTTACTTTTTAACAAAATGTGCGGCTTCACCGCACGGAGACCATAGAATATTGTTTCCCCACTCCTCATGATGATCGACACCAAATTTCAATTGTTTGGGCTGACGCCCGAAGAGAAATGGGTGAAAATGTAGAAGATAAGTCTAAGAAGCGTGTCCTGCAGGCCTGAGACTGCAGCCTCCAGCTGTATAGATTTTTACTCCCATTTAAATTAAATGGAGGATTTACAGTGTCGCTGTCGCGAACCAATAAGAGATAGACATAGGGTTCCATTTACTTTTTTGATCGGAATCCAAAACGGATTTTTGTGCAAAATTTCAAATGTTTTGGAAAAACTAAATTTTAAAATTGCATTTTAATTTTTAAAATTTTGCAAATCTTTGACAATGTTTGCAGCTTTGCCGCACAGAGACCATATGACCTGTAAAAAAATTTGGATAACTTTTGATCCCACACTCCTCAAGATGATTGTCACCAATTTTGAGGTTGCAGGGGCTAACGCCGCAGGTAGGAGAAGATAAAAGTGCAAGGTGACATTTTCATAGATTTTGCATTGGTCAAAGGAGCAGCGCTTACGCGCTGCGTTGTCACTGCAACAGCATGCTAGCTTATCTTTGCCCTATTACTTTACAACAACCTAAAGATGGCGCTGTCGCGCTCTTGGTCAGTGTATGTTGTTGTATTAGTGCTTCATAAGAGCCTCATTACAGTACAGAGTAGATCAAGGGGCAGTGCTTACTCGCTGCGTCGTCACGGCAACAGCGTGCGAGATACACCGTCGGACCCCTGGACCTTTTTTGTTGGGACGACATAAGGAATCACTGTGGCCAAATTTCAAACAGTTTGGTAAAAGTAACAGAATTTTATGAACAAAAGAAAATTTGAAAAATCCTCATTTGAATAACATGGGAATTTGAGCTCCTTTTACATGATTTTGGCAAGAATTTGCGGCTTCGCCGCACGTAAACCGTGTGACTTATCCAAATAAATTGGATAACTTTTGATGCCCCACTTGTGTAGTTCATGTACAACCAAATTGAAGCCCCGTGGGCAAACGCCCTAGGAGGAGTTAGTAAAAGTATAACTTGTTAAAACCTTGCTATTTTTAGAGATTTGGCAATTTCCCCATTAGGATAACATTGGGGGGTACCGCTGTTGCTACGGCTACGCCGTATTATTTACAACATAGGTCTGATTGACTTTTTTTGATCAGTGTCATGGTCATTAATATGTGTACCAAATTTCACTGGTCTACAATAAAGTAAAATTTTTATCTCCCATACAGTCTATGTAGGGGGCGCTATCGCGCCCATTGAAATTTTTCCTTTTTAATTCTACTTAGGGCCGGGGTGTCAAGTAGCGATTGATGTTTGAGTGAGATCGGGCCTAATTATGTACATTTTAGGGCTTATCGAAAGTGCATGGCGAGCGACAAAAACGAACACGAAATTGTGGTGTTGCCCGTGGCACACCGTTTAACATTAAGAAATTATTTGGATAACTTTTAATGTCCTATTTGTCTAGATGATGTAGAGTGATTCTGCTGACGCTGGGTCACACGGCCTGAGAGGAGATAGTTAAAGTACGAGGACAGGAAATTGCGCCTTCGGCGCCGCTTCGCGTGTTTGACCCAATATGGCCGTCTTCCTGTTGTTGCCTAGCAACCGCGTAATATATTTTTTTGTTCAGAACGAATAGAGCAATCAACCACTTGAATTTCATTTGGCTACAAAAAACTTTATTTTTCGGGTATGGTCATTGACGCAATGTATTTTGATTTTTGAGAGGGCGCTGTCGCGCCATTTTTGAGATTTTTTTTGTGTCACTATTTTCATAAATTGTCTCTCCGTGTGGTCTAATTTTGTGCAAAATTTGGTGAGTTTTCATGGGCGGCTCTCGCGCAATTTAGGAAAACGAGTGGGTAGAAGAAAAATAATAATAATTAAAGCCGCAAGCGGCATTGATCGGCCTCGCGGCCGCTCCACGCCGCTGCTGCCCCGCATCGCAACAGGGGGCGCTTCGGCGCCCCAAATTCCCTCTTTATATTACACCTACTGCCAAATGTATGGCGCTTCGCGCCTTTTCTTTCTCTCTCTAGACAATTTGTTTGTGTAAATTCTTACTTTTTAACAAAATGTGCGGCTTCACCACACAGACCAAAGAATATGTTGCCCACTCCTCATGATGATCGACACCAAATTTCAGCTTGTTCGGGCTACGCCCGAAGAGAAATGGGTGAAATGTAAGAGATAAGCTAAGAAGCGTGTGATGCAGGCCTGAGACTGCAGCCTCCGGCTGTATAGATTTTATACTCCCATTTAAATAAATGGAGGATTTACAGTGTGCTGTCGCAACACATAAGAGATAGACATAGGGTTCCATTGACTTTTTTGATCGGAATACCAAAAGGAATTTTGTGCAAAATTTCAAATGTTTTGGAAAAACTAAATTTTAAAATTCCATTTTAATTTTGAAAATTTTGCAAATCTTTACAATATTTGCGGCTTCGCCGCACAGGACCTTACACTGTAAAAAATTTGGATAACTTTTGATGCCCACTCCTCAAGATGATTGTCACCAATTTTCAGGTTGCTGGGGCTTACGCCGAGGAGGAGTTAGTAAAAGTAAACTTGTTTAAAAACTGCTATTTTCAGTGATTTGGCATTTTCCCATTAGGATAACATTGGGAATTTACCCTAATTGGCTACGGCTACGTCGTATATTGTCGCATAGGTTCTGAGACTTTTTGTATCAGTGTCATGGTATTATATGTCGTACCAAATTTCACTGGTCGAGATACAAACTAAAATTTTTGACCTCTTCATACAACCTTGTAAGGGGGCTATCGCGCCTATTGAAAATTTTTTCTTTTAATTCTACTTAGGGCCGGGGTGTCAACGTAACGATTGATGTATTGAGTGGATGGCCTAATTATGTACATTTTATGGTTATCGACAAGTGAGCCATGGCGAGCTGACAATAAAGAACGAAACACTAAGATTGTGACATGGGGCCGTGCACACGGCTTAACCGTATATTAAGAATTTTTTTTGGGATAACTTTTAATGTCCTATTTCTCCTAGATGTGTATGAGTGATTCTGCTGACCGGGTGTCACACGGCCTGAGAGGAGAGATAGTTAAGTATCGAGGACAGGAAAATTGCGTTCGGTGGCCGCGTTTGCGTTGTTTGGACTAATATGGTTGTCTTATGTTGGTTGGCCTAGCACCGCGGTATTATATTTTGCTTGCGTGTCAGAACGAATTGAGCAATCAACCACTCGAATTTCATTTCGGCTACAAAAACTTTATTTTTCGGGTATGGTCATGGCGCAATGTATTTTCATTTTTTGAGGGGGCGCTGTCGCGCCCTTTTTAATGTTTTTTTGAAAGGTCACTATTTGCAAATTGTGTATCCAGTGATCTTTAATTTTGGGCAAAGTTTGGTGAGTTTTCATGGGCGGCTTGATTTGGCCAAAACAGTGGGTATAAGAAAAAAAATAATAATAAGTAATAAGAAAACGCTACCAATTTCAATATACGCCACTTTTCGTGGCACGCATATATATATCATTAGAAAGTACTCACGTCCAGTAACGAACGTGAGTCCATTGTCAATGACGAGCACGTTGTGCTCGACATTGAGTCTTTCTTTACTTTTGAATAACAAAACAATATGGCCGCGCACTGGGCTATGTCATTGAGTTACTGAATGGTCGTAAAGTCACTATAGGGGTTGGAAAGGAAGGAGCGCTTCGCGCTCTTATTTAGTGTGCGCACTTCACATCGTGCACTTCGTGCACGATGTGAGTGCGCACCTAGGTCTATGGTGAAAATGTGAGTGAACACTACATTATGCGCTTTCGCGGCACTGTGTCATACAGGACATGTCACCGGTGACTACTGGGGCTATGAGTGTGACTGTTACTTTTGGTAAGGGGAGGAGCGCTTCGCGCTCTTATTTAGTGTGCACACTTCACATCGTGCACTTCGTGCACGATGTGAAGTGTGCACCTGGACTTGTGGGTGTAAATTTGGGGTGAACAATTACAATTTTGCCGCTTGCGCGGCACTGTGTCACACCAGGACATGTCACCGGTAACTACTGGGGACTACGAGTGTTATTGTTACTGTTTGGTAAGGGGAGGAGCGCTTCGCGCTCTTATTTAGTGTGCACACTTCACATCGTGCACTTCGTGCACGATGTGAAGTGTGCACCTTGGTTTAGCTTTAACAAATACAATTATGCCGCTTCGCGGCACTTGCGTGTGCCGCTGTCGCGGCATTACTGGTTCACGTGACTGTGCTTGGTAAGGGGACAGCGCTTCGCGCTGTTATTGCGTGCGCTGCGCGCACGCCTCTCTTGAGTGCCCTTCGGGCACTTCGCCGCAGTGCTTCGCACTGCTGACCAAACACAAGAGGCCCTACGCCACTGCTTGGCGCTCGGGCCTAATAATTATGAAAAACGCAAATAATTTCAATATAGCGCCACTTTCGTGGCGCATATATATATCATTAGAAAGTACTTCACGTCAACGTAACGTAACGATGTGCCCATTGTCAATGTCGAGCACGTTGTGCTCGACATTGAGCTCTTTTCTTTACTTTCTGAAATAACAAAAAACAATATAGGCCGCAGCACTGGGCTATGTCATTGAGCTCTACTGAATGGTCGTAAAGTCACTATAGGGGTTGGTAAAAAGGAAGGAGCGCTTCGCGCTCTTATTTAGTGTGCGCACTTCACATCGTGCACTTCGTGCACGATGTGAAGTGCGCACCTAGGGTCTATGGTGAAAAATGTGAGTAACAACTAAATTATGCCGCTTTCGCGGCACTGTGTATACCAGGACATGTCACCGGTGACTACTGGGGACTATGAGTGTGACTGTTACTGTTTGGTAAGGGGGGAGCGCTTCGCGCTCTTATTTAGTGTGCACATCTTCACATCGTGCACTTCGTGCACGATGTAAGTGTGACCTGGACTTGTGGGTGTAAATTTGGGGTGAACATTACAATTTTGCCGCTTGCGCGGCACTGTGTCACACCAGGACATGTCACCGGTAACTACTGGGGACTACGAGTGTTATTGTTACTGTTTGGTAAG
>JBBPFD010000163.1:31155-51468 GCA_038363315.1 Mugilogobius chulae
GTACCGGCCGATGTCTTACGGGATGACGTAATCCGGGGGCGATGGCTCCCTCTCGTCTCTTCCCGAAGCAGTCTTCGAGAAATCAGATCGACGAGTTTTCACCGTCGAGTCGACTCCAAGCTTAGCTTCCAGACCTGAGCGGTTAACTTCCACCACAGGTCCACGGAAACGAGCGAGACCTGAGGGAGGAGAGGAGAGAGGGATGAGAGAGAAGATAGGAGACCTGAGGGAGGAGAGGAAAGAGGGAATGAAGACAGACCTGGGAGGAGAGGATCCAGAGAATGACGAGAGAGACAGAGAAAGGACCTTGAGGAGAGAGAGAGAGAACGAGCAGGGTTAACTTCCCCAGGTCCACGGAAGAGAGGAGACCCTGACCGGAGAGACGCGAGAGGAGAGACACTGGGAGGAGAGGAAGAGGGATGGACCTGACTGAGGAGAGAGAAGAGGGCCATGAGAGAGGAGAGGGACCTGAGGAGAGAGGGAGAGAGGGGATGAAGGAGGGAGGAAGAGAGAGAGACCTGAGGGGAGAGGAGAGGGATGAGAGAAGAGAGAGACTGAGAGAGAGAAGACCCTGAGCAGTGTTAACTTCCACCAGGTCCACCGCCGAGAGAAGACCTGAGGGAGCAAGAGAGAGAGGAGAGAAGATAGAAACGGAAAGAAAAAGACAGAGGAGTCCTGGTCCAAGTCCGGTTCAGTACCTGTCTGCTGCGTAGTTTTCTCAGTACTGTTCTGCTGTAGGTTTCAGTACCTGTCTGCTGTAGGTTCCGTGTCCTGCGGTAGGTTCGTAGCCTGTCTGCTGTAGGTTCGTACCTGTCTGCTGATAGGCTTCTCGTGATGTAGGTTGCCTCTCTGTAGGTCAGTCCTCCTCTCACTGGAGTTCCCTGTGGCCGAAGTCACAGACGGATCCACGGAAAGCGTTCAACGTCAAAGCTTCAAGTGGGATGGTCTGGAAGAACTAAGGCAACCATTAGAAAGACACAGCAACCACTCAGAGAGAGAACCGTCAGAGAGAGAGAGAACCATAGAGAGAGAACCATCAGCAGAGAACCATCAGAGAGAAGGAACCAATCAGAGATGAGAGAGAACCATCAGAGAGAAGGAACCATCAGAGAGAGACGAGAACCATCAGCAGAGAAGCGAGAGAACCATCAGAGAGAGAGAGAGAAGACATCATGAGACAGAGAACCATCAGAGAGAGAACCTCTGAGAACATCCAGAGATAGACCATCAGAGAAAGAGAACCATCAGCACACAGAGAACCGTCAGAGAGAGAACCATCAGAGCCACAGCGCAACTACAACCGCAACCCCTCCACCTCTGTACAACATCCCCTCGGTCCACCTTCCTCCCTACCCCCCCGCCTCCCGACTCCCGCCACCACCCCCCTCCCCGCCTCCACGCCACGGCTCCCTATACATCCCCGAACCGCAACCCCCCACCTATATAAAAATACTTCTCTTCTCCTTCCCTATTCATCTTGTATCCTATCCCCCTCCATCTTTCTCTCCTCTCAATCACATCTCCTTACCCTCTGCCTACTCTCCTTGCCACCCCCCCCAAACTCTCGTCATTTCTACATTTTCTTCAAACTTCTCCCCTTCTTTTCTATCCTGCTCAATTCCTTCCTGACTCTTCTTCCCCTACTCCGTCTTCTCTACTTCCCTATCCCACTTCGTAGTATTAGCCACATAGACGCACGACTCACTCCCATTCCCCCCTCCATCGACCTTCTCAATCCCTTCCCCCTCCTGTCCACCCAAACCCTCCCGCAGCCACCGCCCCCACACAAAACACAGAAAGCCGCGACAAAAACCAGCAACAAAAAAGGCCGCACTTAACGCCCCTAAAAGACTAGTCTCCTCCCTCCCTACTCCTTCCTTCTCTCCCTCCCTCCTCTTTCTTCCTCGCCTCACTTCCTCTTCCTCCTCCTCCCCTCCTCTTTCTCTTCCTCTCCCCTCCTCTCTCTCCTCCTCACTCCTCTTTCTCTCCTCCTCTCTCCTCTCCTCTTCTCTCCTCCTCCTCCTCTCCTCATTCTCCTCCTCCTCCCATCCTCATCCTCTCCTCTCCTCCTCTCGCTCTTCTCTCCTCCTCCTGCTTCTCTCTCCTCTCTCCTACCCTCCTCTTCCTCTTCTCTCTCTCTCTCTTCCTCCCCCTCTCTCCCTCCTCTCCTCTTCTCTCCTCCTCCCTCCTTCCTCTTCTACTCCTCCTCTCTCCTCTCCTCTATCTCTCCTCCTCTCTTCTCCCTCTACTCCTCCTCCCTACCTTCTTCTCTCTCTCTCTCCTCTCTCTGCCTCACCTCTGACCCTGCAGGTGTTGTCTCTCACCTACTGACCCTTGCCAGGTGCTCGTCTCTCTCACCTCTGACCTGAGGTGTTCGTCTTCTCACCTCCTGCAGTGTTCCTCTCTCTCACTTCCGACCTCCAGGTGCTTCCTCTCTCTACCTCGACCTCTGCAGGTGTTCCTCTCTCCTCACCTCTTGACCCTTGCAGGTGTTCGTTCGCGTCTCACCTCTCTACCCTGCCGGTGTCTCGTTAGTCTCCTCCATCACCCCTGGCCGCATGCCAGACGATTCCCACCTCCACCCCCCCCTCACTGGAAAGACTTGTACCCCACTCCTATTGAGGCGATATGAAGCTGCGCGCACACGCGAGGTCCAAACGGTCAACAGGTTCACAGGTCTGAGGTCACAGTCAACACCCTACCTTAACCCAAAACCTACTGCTCTCCAGGTATCCGTCTCTCCGGCCGATGCTAGACGAGTGTTTGCCCACAAGCGCACGGCAGTCACCCAGGGAAGAAGCCGCGCAGACACCTCGGAATCTGAGACAAACATAACCCAACAAATAAACAAACAAAACACAACACTAACAAACAAACAAACAAACAACTACTAAATAAAAGCAACAGAAAGTCTGATAGAAACGTTGACAACAATGCCCAGAGAAAATAAACATAAAAAAGGCGAAAAAAAAAAAGCAACTAAAGAAATAAAAATGCATGGAAAAACAATGTCTATATATGACCAAGGCAAAAACACAGATCAATCAGTGACAGGAAAAACCAACGAGAAAAAGGCTAAAAAATGACTCAAAAAAAGGAGCAAAATGCCACGGTTTTTGTCCTCAGTTGGCTGTCTTGCGAACCTGACTCCTGGACTCTGTGTATTTTTAGCAATGTTTTCTATTTTACTATAGTCGCTTTTCTACCTTTCCAAGGCTTCAAAGCCTCTTTTTGCAATCGTCCACCCTCCACCAGTGTTACACAGACAACTTTGAGGCCAGTGTGGGTTAAGTGCTCTTGCTCAGGACACAACGACACTCCACTCTCTGTGCCCACTGTGGCTCCTGATGTTCTCCCATCACAGTACTAACAGGCCCTGACCTGCTTAGCTTCTGAGATGCTGAACGAGGATTCAGTCTTTACAACACGAAGTAGGGACATTCTACAAAAAAGGAACAAAAAAATAAATAAAAGTGATGAAAGAATCACAAAACAGTGGACCAAAAAAAACCAGCGCTTTGCACGAGCGTTATGTACATGTCATGTAGCTCTCTCAAACCTGTAAAGGTTGTGTGGCGCTATTCCAACACGTTTGTTGTCATTCTTTGGTCAAAAACAGTTGTATAGAATGTAACAGCCTTGTATTATGCTAACAAAAAAAAGAATTATAAAAAATATAAAAGTGTGGACATGATCGAGCCAGTAAAACGTTGGCCAATAGATAACGAGGTACCTCATACCTCGTTACCTGGGAGGAGAAACACATGAGCATCATTTGAAAAACAGAAAACAGCTGTTGGATTTGTAACATCATCCATACAAGCTTTAAATGTGTTTTTGTCTTCAACACACCTGCTCCTGAAACGATTGAGAAGCACCTTCACTAGACTCCGAACATGTTTGTTTAAACCTTTAGAATAATGTTGATGAGTGTGTGGTACCTTGTGCTGGAAGCTCACAGGTTGACCGTTTATTGATCGTGTTATGATCATACATTATTGATAGTGTTATTGATCAGTGTTATTGATACCTTGTGCTGCAGTTCTCTCAGGAGAAGCTCACAGGCTGACCGTGGAGATTCCCAGTTCCAGACGTCAGAGGAGTGTTTATGTCGGCGTGAGCATCGACCCAGACGACTGAGAGTTCTCCTACTGCTGCAGCGTGACCAGAGATGGAACCTAGAGCCAGACTGGAGAGAGAGAGAGATGAGAGAGATGTGTGAGAGAGAGAGAGAAGACTGAAGAGAGAGAGGAGAGACCAGACGACTGAGAGATCTCCTCCTACTGCAGCAGCCGTGACCAGAGATAGAACCTAGAGCCAGACTGAAGAGAGAGAAGATGAGAGGGAGGGGAGGGAGGAGGGAAGGAGAGAGAGAGGAGTGAGTCAGACCACAGACAAGTCTCCTACAGCAGCTGCGTGACCAGAGATAGAACCTAGAGCCAGACTGGAGAGAGAGAGAGAGGGATGAGAGGGAGGGAGAGAGAGAGATGTGTGAGAGAGAAGAGAGAGTCAGACCACAGAGAGATCTCCTACTGCTGCCAGCATGACCAGAGATGGAACCTAGAGCCAGACTGAAGAGAGAGAAGAGGGAGAAACATGTGTGAGAGAGAGAGAGAGAGAGAGGGAGGAGAGAGAGAGAGAGAGCCAGACTGAAGAGAGAGAGACGTGTGTAAGAGGAAGGGAGAGAGACATGTGTGTGAGGGAGGAGAGAAAGAGAAGAGAGAGAGGAGACAGAGAGGAGAGTGTCAGACCACAGAGAGATCTCCTAACTGCTGCAGCGTGACCAGAGATAGAACCATAGAGCCAGACTGAAGAGAGAGAGAGATGAGAGAGAGAGATGGAGAGAGGGCGAGAGAAGAGGAGAGAGGAGTGAGAGAGAGAAGAGAGAGACCTAGAACACCTACTGCTGCAGCGTGACCAGAGATGGAACCCAGAGCCAGACTGAAGACAGAGAGACGTGAGAGGGAGAGAAGATGCGAACCATAGACCATGATACTCTTTGTGTTTCTGATCATGAAGCTTCAGTTCAGTCGGAGTTATGTTAAAGCTGCACTGTGTAACTTTTTGACCAAAAATGATTGATGGCAGTTTGAAACATGCTTTTCGGAGCTGCTTTGGCTCATGTCTGGAACCCAAAGTTTGACTGACAGGGATTTCAACGAACCACGAAGCAGCGCACCTGTCTCAACCTCCTCCCACAAAGTTTAAAAGATATTTTGAGTTAGTGCTAGATAGTTGGATGCGGAGGGACAAAAGTGAGTTGGTTGCTTCTCCTCCACTGCCTAAAAAAATATATTTTGAATATACTGTATTTACATTTTTTTATTCGAATTATTTCGCAACATACACTTGCATACACTTACACAAACCTTTTTAGAACAAGCTTTATTGAAACCTTGTCAGATCAGATGTGTTTTAGTGTGGAGATATACTGAGACATCACCACCAGAGGGCACTGTAGAGTCGTGATTCGAAAAGAGATTCAGAGCCACCAATCGTTTAGTGCTCCGCTGGTTCATGAGGCTTTGTTTACCAAAAATACACTTAAAGAAAAGGGTTCTTTTTTGCACTAAATGATAAATTAGTAATTTAATTGAGCAGACACATTGTGGACACTGACCTATAGCTATAAATGTGGACAGTTTTTTTGTCCTGAAGGTGGGTTTCCTCATGTTTCAATGAAAAAGAAGTTTCTTTGTTGTGGAATTGAGCTGTAACTCTTTACTTGAAATAAAAATATCCCGCCAGTTCAGTGAGGGAGAGGGTTAGTCCTGATCCAGTCTCACCTGTGGTCTCCTCCTACTATCAGACCTGTTTCAGACCTGGTTCAGGTCTGGTTTAGATCTGGTTCTGGTTCTGTTTTTGGTCTGGTCTTATGATCTCCTCCAAACATGACAGGCTGCTTAGTCCTGTTTTAGATCTGTTTTATACTGGTTCTGGTCCTATTCACTTTATCTCCTGGATTAGTCCTGTTTTAGACTTGTTTCTGGGGTCTGGTTCAGTCCTGCTCCTGGTCCTGGCTCAGACCTGGTTTAGACCTGGCTCAGACCTGGTCCTGGTCTTGGTCTTGGTCCAGGTCCAGGTCCAGGTCCAGGTCCAGGTCCAGACTCACCTGTGGTCTCCTCCCAGCATCACAGCCGTGTGTCCTCTCTCTTGATCTCCTGGTTTAGTCCTGCTTTAGACTTGTTTCTGGGTCTGGTTCAGTCCTGGTCCTGGCTCAGACCTGGTTCAGACCTGGCTCAGACCTGGTCCTGGTCCTCGGTTTTGTCTTGCTCCAGGCCCAGGTCCAGGTCCAGTCCAGGTCCAGACTCACCTGTGATCTCCTCCTAACACTACAGCCGTGTGTCCTCTCTCTTATCCGCCTGCACTCCCTGCGACCAGCCTGTAGGTGCGCTCCGCCCACAGCTCTGGGGTTCTTGACTCCGCCCACAGGAGGGTCGTCGTGGAAACGCTCGAAGTCCAGATCGCCGAAGTCTTTGACCAGACAACCTGACGAAGAAAAAACACAAAAACTCATCAATGTTTCACTTTAAAACAGGATCAAAGCACTTCATGACATCACGAGGTGGAAACTGGACTATTTAGACTCTTGTGACTAAAACTAAACACGGCAGAGTCACGTTTGAGCTTCGTTTGAAACCTGAGAGAATTGAGGCGTTCTGATTGGACGAAGGGTTCATGTTGTCTGGACTTTTGAGTTTAAACAAATGAATAGTGAGAGTTTCAGATGAAAGTCCAAACGTCTGTGAAACATTATTCAGTCCAGTTTAAACCCAGACACTCTATCTATCTATCTATCTATCTATCTATCTATCTATCTCTCTATCATCTATCTATCTATCTCACTTCTCTCTCTCTCTCTCTCTCTCTCTCTCCATCCTAAAAATATAAGTACAATTTCTGTCTTAAAGTTTTATGTCGATTAAACTCATGTGCATGTTATTCTCTCTCTCTCTTTCTCTCTTCTTTCTTTTTCTCTCCCCTTTCTCTATCTCCATCTCTTTCTTCTTTATCTTTCTCTCTCCTTTTCTTTCTTTCTTTCTTTTTCTTTATTCTCTGGTCTCCCTCTCCCTCTCTTCTCTCCCTTCTTCTTCCCCCTCTCTCTTTCATTTCTTTCTTTTCTTCTTCTTTTCTTCTCTGTCTTTCTCCCCTCTCTCTCTTTCTCTTTCGACTCACCATTGTCAACTTCTTATACCAACCCACTCGTTTCCATGGAGACGAGTAGTTCCAGACTCACTCAGGGCGTTTACATGAGCCAGGAAAACCAGATAACCAAGTCTGATTTAAACCAGTTTTCCAAAGCTCATGTAAACCCAGCAGACCTGTTGAGGAGCTGGAAAACGGTTTTCAGAAAACCAGTCGGTGCACGTGGTCCCCGACGTGGTAGTCTGAGGCTCCCAAAGTGTTAGCATTTAATCAGTTATTGGGGAATTGGGTTATATAAAGCAATACACTGTCAAAATAAACATAATTAAACCTAATTTAAATGGTTTTGTACCTTTTAAATTATTACAAAAGTATATATTCTTTGCCGTGGGGTTGCGGTTGGTGGCATAGTTATTTTTCATGTAAACGGACAATCGGTCTGCAGCTGGACAAATGTAACTGAGAGCTCACAAACTCCTGACCCGTCCAAATTCCAACAATAAATTAAGAATTTTAAAACAAAGAAAGCTCCTGCACAAAGTGGCACACACAATCTCACCATTTAACTCCATGTTTAATACAGATCTAAATGTTTAAAACTGTCCTACATGTCCCAGAAAACTGTCATTTACCAAACAGTTAATAAAAATAAACAACATTAACAATGTTAAAGTAGTTCAACAAATTACAGCTGAATCTGCAGTGAATCTGACACAGCAGGACCCAGTCTCTCCAGGGTAATCGTTTTTCTCTCACGTCCTCTCACACTAGTCTGATTTTCCCTGATCATGTAAACGCACTGACAGATCTGACTCGTGAGCGTTCGTTTCCATGGGACCCAGAGTGACAGATGTGCATTTGACTTTTCGTTGAGTTTTTTGGACCGACCTTGTTCTCGCAGCAGCAGATCCACCAAACCAGCCTCACGGATCAGAGCCGGACCCAGTTCTACCCCGGGACGAGGCCTGAGCACAGAGGAGACAAGAGATGAAGGATTTAGGAAGCAAGAGGACATGGAGACAAGGAGTTAGGAGGCAAGGAGACCGAGAAGAGACAAGGAGAGAGGAGACAGTATCATCCACCAGACCAGCCTCACCCGATCAGAGATGGACCCAGCTCTACCCCGAGACGAGGGCTGAGGAGAGAAGAGACACAAGGAGCAAAGACACTAGGAGGACCAGGGAGAGAGACAAGGAGAGAGGAGAGAAGGAGAGAGGGAGTGAGACAAGGAGAAAGGAGCAGGAACAGAGAGAAGAAAGAAGGAGAAGTGAGGAGAGAGACATGGAAAGAAGGAAAGAGGAGAGGAGACAAGGAGAGAGGAGAGGAGAAAGGAGAAGAGGAGAGGAGACAAGGGAGAGGAGAGACAAGGAGAGAGAGAGAGAGACAAGGAGACGAGCGGGGAGACATGGAGAGAAGAAAGAAGGAGGAGACAAGGGAGAGGAGAGAAGAGAGAGAGGAGACATGGAGAGAAGGAGGAGAGAGAGGAGACAAGGAGAGAGGAGAGGAGACAGAGAGGAGAGGGACCAGAGACCAAAGCGAGAGAGGGAGAGGAGACAAGGAGAGAGGAGAGAGGGAGAGACGAGAGAGGATGAGAACATGGAGAAAGGAAAGAGGGAGAGACAAGGAGAGGCGAGGAGAGACGAGGAGAGGAGATGGAGAGAGAGAAGACGAGAGGAGACAAGGAGAGAGGAGAGGAGACGACAAGGAGAGAGAAGAAGGAGAGAGAGGAGAGAGAGGAGAGAGGAGAGAAGGATGAGAAAGGAGAGGAGAGAAGGAGAGAGGAGAGAGACCAAGGAGAGAGGTAGAGGAGACAAGAAGAGGAGAGGAGACACATGAAGAGAGAAGAGAACAGGAGAGGAAGCGACAGAGGAGAGAAGGAGAGGAGGACAAGAGAGAGCGAGAGAGACGGAGAGAGGAGAGGAGGACAAGAGAGAGGAGAGGAGAGGAGAGAGCGAGAGAGGAGAGGAGACAAGGAGAAGAAGGAGAGAGACATGGAGAGAAGGAAAGGGAGAGCAAGGAGAAAGGAGGAGACATGTGAGAGAAGGAAAGAGGAGAGGACAAGGAGAGAGGAGAGGACATAGAAGGAAAGGAAGGACAAGAAGGAGAGAGGAGACAAGGAGAGAAGGAAGAGGAGAGGAGAAGACGAGAGAGAGAAGGAAAGGAGAGAGGGACAAGAGAAGGAGAGGAGACAAGGAGAAGAGGAAGAGGAGACATGAAGAGAAGAAGAAGAGGAGAAGAGAAAAGGAGAGAAAGGGAGAGAGAGGAGAAAGAGAGACAGAAGGAGACAGGATAGGAGAAGAGGAGAGGAGAGAGGAGGGAGAAGGAGAGAGGAGAGGGAGAGAGGAGAGAGACAAGGAGAGAGGAGAGGAGACAGAGAGGAAGAGGAGAGGGAGAAAGGAGAGGAGAGGAGACAAGGAGAGAGGAGACAGAGGAGACAGGAGAGAGGAGACAAGGAGAGAGGTGGACGAGGAGACAAGGGAGAGGAGAGGAGACAAGGAGAGAGGAGAGGAGAGAGGAGAGAGGACAAGAAAAAAAAAGAGAAGGGAGAGAGGAAGACAAAGGAGAGAGGGATTCTGAGGCTGGGGAAAGGAAAGGAGACCAGATTTATTGATGTGAATCTGTGAAAATTTCTGTTCAATCACAAATCAGAGTTTATGTTTCCAGAAAGTTCCTCGACAGAAGTGTTTGTTTTGAAGAAAGACTAAAACAAACTGATCCTAAGTTTTAGAAGAGTAAAAACGACAAAACAAACTATAATCCATGAACATGATTATTGATTCGTAAAGAGGACACTTCCTGAAACTCGTCAAAATAATTAAACTGAACATGGAATTAGATTATTTTTAGTTCGATCCAAATGTCAGAGAAACAGTTCAACCTCAAACATTTAAATTCAAATAAAAAACATTTTCTTTTTAACGAAACTTGGCCAAATATTCAAACTGTCGACTGGTGAGAGAGTTTGTTTGACCAGACCCAGGACCAGGACCAGACCCAGGACCAGACCCAGACTAAGACTCAGGGGAGTTTAGTGAATGTTTGGAGTTTTACAGTGACTTATTATGAAAGAGAGATCTGCTGCTGAAGTCTGAGTCTGAGGAGGAAAAAGTACTTTTCACGACTAAAGCTGCACTGTGGAACTTTCTGAAACTTCATTAGAAAGAGAAATGTAACGTTTCTGAGCAAAGTGAATAAAAGTGATTAACCAGAGTCCAGTTGATCTTTCCAGGACATTTGCTTTATTCTGGTGTTTTGGTGGGTCACAATCAATAATGATCAGAAATCCTCCTGGGCCACATGAAACCATCTGGAGGGCCGCATTTAGTCCCCGGGCCACCCGTTTGAGAGCCCTGATCTAAATATATTTAATGTCATAATATGAAAACTACAACTACGGTAAAAACTTTAGAAACAAAGATGAGAGCACTGGCTTTTTATTATTTATTTATCACAACAATCAAATCTAAATGAGAAAAAACACTTTTATTTAAGTCTATTTTGGGCCAAAAAGCGCCACAGAGCAGCTTTAAGTCAAAGTGCAGTTAAAGTGGAAGAAATGGGACGTTTTCTGCTTGAGACTGATTTTATAATATCAAACAGCCATAATGGAATAAAGACTTTCTAAAAACAGACTGAGGGCCTTGTCTGCTTTTATCATTTTAAAACACAAAGATAACTGTCCCGTTACTTCTTCAAAAGCACCAAGTTTATCTTCAACTGATCTGGTAAAAGTTCAGCTAAGTTCTGTTGAAACGGCTTTGTTTGAGTAAAAGTACAAAAGTTCACCTTCGTTTAGGAAAGTACAAACAGTCAATCATCAATAACTCTGATCAGAACCAGACCTTTCAATCATCAATAACTCTGATCAGAACCAGACCTTTCAATCATCAATAACTCTGATCAGAACCAGACCTTTCAATCATCAATAACTCTGATCAGAACCAGTGTAAATGTGAGCTTTAATGGTTTCTGCTCACATAAAAACACTCTGATCACTCTGATTGATCGAGTGTCACGTGACTCACCTGTCCTCTGCTGAAGGGCGCGCCCACGAGGCCCACGGAAGGCGCGCGCGGGGGGCAGTGATGCGCACGCGCGGGGTGACGGAGGAGCGCGCGAGCCTGTGCAGTGTCCTCGCGCTCTTCATCGTGCTGCTGCTGCGTGCGCGTACGTGACCGTGCGTGAGGAGGTGCGTGACCGTGACCGCGGCGCGAGCCCTGATAAAGCCCGGGCTCAGGGGCGGCGTCATGACGTCACCGGCGCCGTCACTCATTCATCCCAAAGAAAATAAACCGGCGGCCGTCTCCATGGCAACGGTCAATGTGCAAGTCCAGGTTTAGTCCTGGTTTAGACCTGGTTTAGTCCTGGTTTAGACCTGGTTTAGACCATGTTTAGTCCAGATTTTAGACCAGGTTTAGGTCCTGGTTTAGTTCCATTTAGTCCATCAAAGTAAAAACGAGCCTCTGAGTAAAATATTTCAAACTGGTTTTCTGATTTAAAAAGTGAAACTTTGACTTTTGTGGAGAAATTCTGAAACTTCGTGTTTCGTGTTGAATCAGTTGAATTCCCTTTTGTCACAAGACAAACTGAGAAAGTGTGAAAGAGGAAACTTATCTTTTCATTTACAGTTAACTGGTCTGAGAAAAGAACCAGACGCTGCACAAAGTCAAACCAGACTGTGAGGTTTAAGATCAAAGTGACGAGGTTCTGAGCAGAACTGGGTAATGTTGTAAGAACAATGTAATCATGCGCTCATCTCTGGGACAATCTGATTTTTGGGTGAAATTGTGATTTCATTTTTCTCTATTTGTTACATCTAATTGTTCAACTATAACCAACCTTTTACTCTTAGTCTCAGAGTCTTTACAGCGACTTTGGGCTTCTTTATTAAAATCTGTTTTGGGCTGAGCTTTTAGTTCATAAAATGAATGAAGCTTAGCAATTTCTCAGGCTTGATTTTTTATTAAAATACACTCAAGGAGAAAGAAACCCAACGCTCAGTTTGGGGAGTTTTGAGGCAGAATAATTGTGTTTTAGAGATCCTACTGTTTCATATGAACCCTACATCCATTTCTAATCCTCAGACCAACTCTTGTGGCGTTTACACATTTTCAGTCCAATAACAAACCAAACAATAGAACAACCCCCAAACCAGACGTGACAGAGTTTCATCAGACTGTCAATAGTTCACTGACCCCCGTTGGCCCTGGACAGAGGTTATTCAGCCTCATGGATCCATCAGCCTCATGGATCCATCAGCCTCATGGATCCATCAGCCTCATGGATCCATCAGCCTCATGGATCCATCAGCCTCATGAATCCATCAGCCTCATGGATCCATCAGCCTCATGGATCCATCAGCCTCATGGATCCATCAGCCTCATGGATCCATCAGCCTCATGGATCCATCAGCCTCATGGATCTCAGTCATGTCCACAGCCTCATGGATCCATCAGCCTCATGGATCCATCAGCCTCATGGATCCATCACCTCATGGATCCATCAGCAGTAGTGTCTGAGGAGATCCATTCTTCTGCTGCTGCTGAGTTTCAGGAGGATGTTCATGTCGGTGGACGTGCACACTGAGCAGATCCCAGACATTTACAATGGGATTTAAGTCCAGACTCATGGTTGGGGTCACATGGGGTCGCGCATTGTCGTGCTGGAACAGAGCTCCCGCCCCAACTTGGTCCAGAAAAGGGAGCACCACAGACCTCAGGATCTCATCCCGATAACGAAGACCATGGAGGTTTCCTTCGATGAAAACCAGGTCTGTCCGGTGATTTGCCGACATGTCTGTCCAAACCACGACACTGGGACCAACCCACTGGTTCACTTGGCACACACAAGGTTCAGCCTCTCCTGTTCACCTGATCTGGAAGCACTGGAACATTTTTTCGTTACTGAACACGACTTGGGACCACCTCTGCAAAGTCCAACGACGATGTTCAGCACCATTAGACCCGAGCTCTAAGCACTGATCCAACATGTGTCTGATATGGTGGAATAGCGTCAGTGCAGAGGAGATTACAGATGGTTCTGTTCTACACTGGCTGTGGTCTGTCCCAATGGTCTGGGCTGTGGACCTGGTGGAGGCTGAACCTGTCACGGAGATGTGCGGGAGGGCCACCAGTACGAGGGCGGTCGTTACACGGGGGCCACCAGTACGAGGGCGGTCGTTACACGGGGCCACCAGTACGAGGGCGGTCGTTACACGGGGCCACCAGTACGAGGGCGGTCGTTACACGGGGCCACCAGTACGAGGGCGGTCGTTACACGGGGCCACCAGTACGAGGGCGGTCGTTACACGGGGCCACCAGTACGAGGGCGGTCGTTACACGGGGCCACCAGTACGAGGGCGGTCGTTAGAGGAACAAGACGACTAATGGTAGAGCGGTGGAGACACAAGACAACAGCGTCCATAGCTCCATCCCTCTCTGGTGTTTTTGGCTTCATTCTGGTGCCTTTTATAGAGAAGACTTGAGCACAGTTAACCAGCGGTAAAAGTCATAAACCACCTGTAATGCACTCTTTATGGTTCTCACAATCAGCCCAGCATGGACTCACATCAGGATGAAACATGTTTTACTAATGGAACAGTTTAGAAGGAATTTTAGAAAATGTAAATGTTGCGGTTCTTTTTCTTGAGTGTGTATCAATTTATAAAACTGAAATATTAATTTTTAGCAGGTTTTCATTTCTAAAAGTTATAATGTAAGAAAAACACAAACACTTGTTTTGCAGCAACTCACAATGTTCTAATGACTCGATTCTTTTATTCACTTTTTACTGAAAGGCTGAGTTTGTTTGTTTCTCACTGAAAATCTGGCAACACTGGTCAGATTCTGACAGTTGGGTTTAGCTGTTGATAGTGAATGTATTTACCTCAAAAACGACAAGAATTAGATAAAATCGAAATTGCGATCTGAAAATTGTGAAGTTAAGTTTTTTGCCAAATCGCCCAGACCTGGGTTCTAAGTCGTTTACAGCTGCAGTTTGAAAGAAAACAGACCAACGGAATGTGGATTTATTTATTTTTATTGTCAAACAGTGAAGAGTCTTTAGTCAGGTCAGTTCTCAGTCTTCGTTCTTCCGGTTCTCTCTGGTCAGTTCTTCAGAAGTAGGACTGCAGAGGTTCTCTGTAGTTCTTGCTCCTTTAGGTTCTGTTCCTTTAGGTTCTGCTCATCGGTCCTTCAGGAGGTTCTGTTTTTGTTGGTTCTTCAGAAGTAGGACTGCAGAGGTTCTCCTGATGGTTCTTCAGAAGTAGGACTGCAGAGGTTCTCCTGATGGTTCTTCAGAAGTAGGACTGCAGAGGTTCTCCTGTTGGTTCTTCAGAAGTAGGACTGCAGAGGTTCTCTTGTGGTTCTTCAGAAGTAGGACTGCAGAGGTTCTCCTGATGGTTCTTCAGAAGTAGGACTGCAGAGGTTCTCCTGATGTTCTCCTCCGTTGTTCTTCAGAAGTAGGACTGCAGAGGTTCTCCCAGCACGTTCTCCATCTCCTGCACCACTCTCTGCACCTCCTTCTCCACGTCCTCGCTCTCGTCTGAAACACAACATAAACCTTCAGACCTTCAGACTCAGTTCTTCTTCTGGAGTGTGGTTCCAGGTCTCTCACCCTCCATGAGCTCGGCCAGGAAAGGAACCGTCTCCGGCAGCAGGACCAGGTAGTTCTCTCTGAGCCTGGAGCAGAGTTCTAACAGGGCGGACAGAGACGACAGACGCACCTGGAACCAGAACACACAGGAGATTAAACACGAGACTAAACCAGGACCAGGACCAGGGCCAGGGCCAGGGCCAGGACCAGGACCAGCCAGGGCCAGGGTTAGGTCTTTGTCTTGTGTTTGGGACAGTTTATCTTCAGCAGCAGATTTAAAAGTTTTGCAGCAGCGACGTGAAGAAATGTGAATAAAAGTGTTAATGTTTAAAAGACAAACACAGAACAAATGATTAACACCGTTCTGAGTCGTTTTGGAGATGTTTTTAAACTTCCTGAGGCTGTTTTACTCGGATGTTAAACTTTAAAAGAATCATTTATGTCACAAACTAAAGCAGATCTGTGTGAAGTTGTCCTCATTAAACTCACACGAGTGCGACTGGGGCTGAGGATGTTTAAGATAAATGTTTTACTCTCGTGTGAATACGGCGGCTTAATGCGCCAAGTGAAGAGAATTTGTGCAAATAATGAAAGTGGTGTCGCTTATGCAGTGGAGGAAAAAAGAGAAAATAAAGGGACAAACGTGGGAAAGCACATCTCTCTTGCAGATTTGCTGATCAGCGTCAGTGCTGGAGACTCACGTATCTAACACTTTAAGGCTCTTTCACACCAACACAACCTCCAGTCTCTGTCGTAGGAGGAGCGATGCAGGGTCTGTTCACGTCTCTATGAGGCACCGATGTGAAAGAACATTCAGACAAACACGACCCAAACACCAACAGTCAAACAAACACAGAGTGAGCATGTGTGTGATGTAACGCTTGACCAAAATGACCAAACATAAGTTCACGTGAGTAGTAGTTGTCAAACTTTGACGACAAACAGATGTTTCTAGTCTTACCTCACGGATTAAGCTCAACTGGTATTTCCCTCCACAGTCCAGCCTTCGTACTGCGGTCCCCGTAACTCCCCCGTGTTTTCCTCCATCCAAATAGAACCATTCTCCTTCGTAGTTACGTCTGTTGACCCGTGTAAATAACAACAGTCCATGCTCAAATAAATACTGTTTTTCCGTAAGCGTTATTTTCGGTTTTCCGCACTATATTCCTGCGCACTGGTTGGCTGGTTCTCCTGTGACCACGGGCCAATCAAACAGCTGCATTTGTGGCAAACTGGCGACACCGACTTTACCTGAAAGTCTTCAAAAACCCACCTCCACGACCTCTGACCCCGACAAACCCATTTACACCAAACACACATGAGCCGCCTGTCATTGCCAAACCAGTTCAGACGGGCGACCCTCGACTGTGTGAAGAGCCTTTACACGTGAGGCCCGTCTGTATGAGCCTTTACTGTCACTAAAACCTCACACTGAACTTAGAATTCTCCGGTTTAGAAGTGGGCTGCGTGGTCCTGATGCTCCAGGCTCGTCTCAGAAACACGGGGGGTGACTCTGACTTGACTCTTTTTTTTTTATTTATGTAATATGGACAGTGCACATTAATCAACATGTGTTAGTCCAACATGTAAATGTGCAGAGTTATTCATACAGGCTCATGTTCATCTGTAGTCTCGTTGGCAGGTTGATGTCGATACAAACACAGGACATGTAACAGGCACAACACACAGTCCAGACACATGACAAGACAAATATAAAACATGCTTCAAATCACATGCTACACATAACATGTAAGAAGACAAAACAATCACTCCAACAAGACAATAAAAATAAAAATGTCTGATTCTCTAAAAGCCACTGTTTCTCAGGTTCAGTGCGATGTCTTGGCTCCTGCTCAAACACGGGGATCACGCAGACCTGGCTCTGGTTTAGTCACAGACGGACGTGAATCAAGCTCGTCTCATCTTTATAAGCTAAAGTTAAAGACACTTCATCAACACTGACCATTTTTATTTAAAACAGAGCTCGTCCTGACATAATCCATGTGCAGTTGTTTGTAAAAGGCAAGAACATGTGACCAGTCGTTCTCTTAACTCACCGGAATTTCCAGATCGGCATAAAAAAGTTTAACGTAACCTCTGTGCTTGTTACCTGATGGTTCTCATGTGTGTGTGGTTGTTACCTTATGGTTCTCATGTCTGGTCTTCAGGAGGATCTGGTAGTTGAGACTTTTCCACTGAGAGTCGTCGGCCAAAGCCACAGCGAACTGACCCAGACACGGAACCAGACTCTGGGTCACTCTGAGCTCATAATCCTGCTCTGAACCTCCGATGTTCTCCAACTGAAACAGAGACAAGAACCAGGTCTAAACCAGGACTAAACCAGGACTAAACCAGGACTAATCCTGCTCTGAACCTCCGATGTTCTCCAACTGAAACAGAGACAAGAACCAGGTCTAAACAGGACTAAACCAGGACTAATCCTGCTCTGAACCTCCGATGTTCTCCAGCTGAAAGAGAGACACAAAAAACAGGTCTGAACCAGGTCTGAACCTCCGACGTTCTCCAACTGAAACAGAGACAAAGAACCAGGTCTGAACCAGGTCTAAACCAGGACTAATCCTGCTCTGAACCTCCGATGTTTCCAGCTGAAACAGAGACAAGAACCAGGTCTGAACCAGGTCTAAACCAGGACTAATCCTGCTCTGAACCTCCACGTTCCAGCTGAAACAGAGACAAGAACCCCGCCCACGTTCTCCGGCTGAAAGAGACAAGAACCAGGTCTGAACCAGGTCTAAACCAGGACTAAACCAGGTCTAATCCTGCTCTGAACCTCCACGTTCTCCAACTGAAAGAGAGACACAAAACCAGGTCTAAACCAGGTCTAATCCTGCTCTGAACCTCCGATGTTCTCCAGCTGAAACAGAGACACAAGAACCAGGTCTGAACCAGGTCTAAACCAGGACTAAAACTAGGTCTAATCCTGCTCCAGACTTCAACGTTCTCTAACTGAAACAGAGACAAGAACTGGTCTAAAACCAGGTCTGAACAAGTCTAAAACAGGACTAAACCAGGTCTAAACCAGGACTAAAACCAGGTCTGAACCAGGTCTGAACCAGGACTAAAACAGGACTAAACCAGGTCTGAACCAGGACTAAAACAGGACTAACCAGGTCTGAACCAGGACTACTTCAGGACTAAACCAGGACTGACCTGGTCCACCAGAGGACTCATCAGGGCCTCGGCTCGCTCGCGGCTCAGAAACTTGTTCGTGTCGTAGAGACAAATCTTCTGGAGACAATCCAAGACCAACGAGAGAAGAAGAGACGACTTCTGCTGCGACTCGAACGGAGGATCTGCAGAAACACGGAGGTCAGAGGTCAGGGAGGAGGCAGCAGAGGTCAGAGAGGCGTCACGAGTCCAGTCTGACAGATAGAACTGGATTTACAACAGTTTTTAATAGTTTTGTTCTTGATCTCCAGTCACAAGATGGCCGCCGCAGATAGAACTGGATCTACAACGTTTTAACAGTTTTGTTCATGATCCCATCCAAGATGCCGCCGCAGATAGAACTGGATCTACAACAGGTTTAACAGTTTTGTTATGATCTCCAGTGCCTAAGATGGCCCCGCAGCAGACGTACTCACTCACAGCCGCTCTAGAGTTTATATAAAAGTGTTCTGACCTTGAGTCTTGAAGTTGAGCAGCTCACAGAAGAGTTTCACCAAGTTTCCGGCGAAAAGAACGAAAAGTCCTTTGAGTTTGTGAGCGAGAGAGTCGGAGAGACGCAGGAAGGTGAGGAGGCGGTGTTTGGGAGCAGCAGGGGGCGCTCTTACTCCAGTCCAACAGCTGTAGAGAGAGAAACACATTAAACCTCTCTTTCCTCTTTTTCTCTCCTCTCCTTTCTTTTACTTCTTTCTTTCTCTCCCCTTTGTCTTCTTTCTTTTCTTCTTTCTCCCTCTTTCTTTTCTCCCCCTCTCTATTTTCTTTTCTCTTCATCTCTTTTCTTTCTCTCTTTTGTCTCTCTCTCCTTTTTCTTCTCTTCTCTTTTCACTTTCTCTCCTCCCTCTTTTCTCTTTTTCTCTCCCCTTTCTATTTTTCTCTTCTCTTTCTCTCCTCTCTTTTTCTTCTTTCTCTATTTCCTCTTCTTTATCTTTTACTTCTTTCTTTCCCTCTCCCCCTTTGTTTCTTTCTCTTTTTCTTCCCCTCCATATTTTTTCTCTTTCACACTTTCATCTCTTTCTTCTTTCTTTCTTTCTTTCTTTCTATTTTGTCTCTTTCTCTCACTTTTACTCTCCTTTTTATTTTCTCTTCTCTCTCGCCTCTCTTTTTCTTATTTCTCTTCCTCTCCCTCTCTTTCTCTTCCTCCTCTCCTTTTGTTCCCTCTCTTTTTCTCTCCCTCTCCCCTTTCTCTCTCTCCGTCTTTCTCTCTTTTTCCTCTCTCTTCCTCTTTTTTCTCTTGGTCTCTTTCACTCTCACTTTCTGATTTTCTCCTCTTTCCCTTTCCCTTCTTCTCTCTTCTCTTTGCGTTTCTCTTTTACTTTCTTTTTTCTTTCCCTCTTTCTTATTTTCCATCTATCCTCTTTTTCTCTTTTTCTTCTTCTCCCTCTATTCTTACTTTTGTCTCTTTCTCTCGCCCTCTTTTTTTCCCTTTTTTTCTCTCTACCTCTTTTCCTCTTTCACTCTTTTTCCCTCCCTTTATTTCTCCTTTCTTTCATCGTTTATCCCTCTCTCTTTCTATTTTTTTCTTCTTTCTTTCTCCCTTCGCTCTCTTTCTCTCGCTCCTCTTTCTATTTTTCTCCTCTTTCTCTTTTTTCTCTCTTTTATCTTTCCTTTCTTCTTTTTCTGTTCTCTCTTACTCTTCTTTTTTCTCTCCTTTACATCTTACTTTTCTCCCTCTTAGTCTCTCCTTCTAATTCTCTCTCCACTGGTTCCTCTCTTTTTCTCCCTCTGTATTTTCTTTTTTTCTTTCCTTCCTCTCTCTCTCCTCTTCTCTCTCCCCTCTCCCATCTCTTTCACTTCTTTCTCTCTCTCTCCTCCCTCTCCTCTCTCTCTCTCCCTTCTCCTCCCTATCTCTTTCTCTCCTCTCTCTCCTCTCTCTCTCCCTCCTCCCTCCCTCTTTCCTCTCTCTCTGTCGTTTCTTTAGTGTTTTTTACCTTGAAGAAGAGCGGTCTGAATGTGACCTCTGACAGCTTCAGGACCATGGACAGCAGACTCTCGATCACAGACCCCTCCTCCCTCTCCTCCTCTCTCTCTCCTCCTCTCTCTCTCTCCTCCCCCTCTCCTCTCTCTCTCCTCTCTCTCTCCTCCCTCTCTCTCTCTCTCCCTCCTCCCTCCTCTTTCCTCTCTCTCTGTCGTTTCTTTAGTGTTATTTTTACCTTGAAGAAGAGTGGTCTGAATGTGACCTCTGACAGCTTCAGGACCATGGACAGCAGACACTCGATCACGGCTCCTTCCACCTTCTGAGCTTTGTCCAGATCATCCTGGAAACACAGAGAGAGAGAGACACGTGTGAGAAGGACAGAAGAGACGGAACGATAAACAGAGAGAAGAGAGAGAGAGAGAGAAGTGAGAAATTACTGTCCAGATCCTCCGAAAACACACCCAGACGAGAGA
>JBBPFD010000163.1:68835-138348 GCA_038363315.1 Mugilogobius chulae
CCCCGTGAGGCCCTGAGAACTGCTTCCAGGCTGTTCCAGCACAGAACTCGCCAAAAGATTCAGCAGTGGATTCTATGAGAAAACCCCGCCCACAAACTAGCCAATCAGAGCCGAGCTGCGCTGCACAGCTCTGCTCAGCTGATGTGTCAAGAACAAGCCACACGGACTGTGGAACAAAGGCTGTAAGAACATGATGTCATTTTGTCTCACAGCCTGAGCGAACGTCTGAATGAAGTATGAACTGACCTTTTTACACTTTAAACTGAGCGTCCATCAGATTCTGAGCATAAACACGTCACATGTTAGACTTTTGAAGAGAGTCTGAACCATGAGTGAGTGTGTGAGTGCTGATGAGGAAAAAGCACATCCCCATTATCTAATCACACTGCGTAGATTAAATAGGGTCATTGAAATATACATATACTGTAACGGAGCCGTCCCGCCTCGGTTACTGAGATGGAGTGGAGCACACTTTCCAGTCACTGAGCACGCGGCCCTGCGTGCTCTCGTCACATGCAGTTTGAGTATACCCCTTAGGTTATTCCTACCTTGCTTCGCTGTCCCAGTCCACTTCATAGGACCATTTTACCCACACACTGACTGCTCCTGTAATAATCCGTTTGCAGACTCGGGGTGCACACCGTGTCCGGGACGCTGCTCACCTTTCCCTCCAAATCCATTACCACATACGTGTTGTCAGGTGACCGGTCAAACCGAGCGTATTCTTCCTCGGTCCCTTATAAAGCGGGCAGTTACGTGCGGTTGTAAAAGTCATGTGATTATGTGTTGTTTGTTTTAATGTATTCTATGTAGGAATATAATCCAGAGAGGGGGACTATTACAGCGTTATAATAATCTGGTGTCTGATGTAAGGAAAATCATGTTTAGTAAGAGTAATTTTTGTACAACGATGTAATGCCTGTGGGATGGGCTTGAGCTTTAGTCTGTGTTTGTTGTATGAGGGGGCAACACCAGCACTCGAGGGGTTAAGAAGGCGTTTTCTATCAGCACCACGACATACATTTCTGATCCCAATAATCCAGAGAAATGTTTTGTGTCTGTGAATCTAAATGTTGGTCCTGAAACCCTGCTCTGGGCTGGATGTGTCTGATTCTTGTGTTTCCTTCACTGCTGTTGCTATAAAAGTCTGTTTGTTCACATGTTTCTACTTTAGTTTGGTCCAACAGAAGCACAAATAAAAGTACAAACATGAAAAGGACAAAGGACAAAGTGTTTAAGGGAAACAGTGTGTGCAGTGTGGTGCACTCTGGGTGACGGTGTGTGAGTGTTAGAGAGAGTGTAAGATGACTCTGGGTGATTCTGTGTGTGTGTTGTACCTGTTTAAAGACACTAGATATAGCCCGAGCTGGGTGTTCTATCTGTGTGTGGGTGCAGGGGGAGTGTAGGATGACTCTGGGTGATTCTGTGTGTGTGTTGTACCTGTTTAAAGACACTAGAAATGGCCTGAGCCGTCTGAGGACTGGATTTTCCCAGCTAAAACTAAAATGGCCGGGACAGGAGAATCTGCTGCACTTCAGAGTTTAGAGCTGAGAAAAAACGACTTTGAGATCTGGAAACAGAAAACACACTTTTAAACATCTGATTTGATTAAAAACATTGCAGAAGAGATGATGCTCTTGTAACTCAGCTTGTGTGGAAACAGCAACAAAAACATACATTAAACATTGAATTTTAGGCTAGAACATTGTGATTTTCTACATTTGGTCACTTTCTGTTTTCTAAAACTGAAACGACCTGTTTTTTGCCAGGACACGTGAGAGCTCTGATACACCTGAGTTTGTACTAGAGACCTCGCATTGGGCGGGAATTCCCGCGGGGCCCACGAGACCCGTGAGCAACCTCGGGATCGGGCGTTTTAACGTTGCCCGGGTTTCGGGCGGGAACGGGCGGTCAGGCAACGCCTCGGGACCCGACCTGAATCACGCTCTCTTTATCCACTGTCTTAAAAATATTACGTATGCAAGAAAGAAATACTGCTTTGGGTGCTGCTAGGTCAGCAGAAGCCACACACGGGGCGCTGCTGTTATTTCCTAGTCAGGTCGTGTATCATCTGTGAGTCCTACCAGCAGCAGCAGCAGCAGCAGCAGCAGGCAGCAGCAGCAGCAGGCAGGCAGCAGGAGCACGAGCGAAAACCTCCAGAGGATGAATGAAGGACTGACTTTTACGCACGGGCGAGAATGGAATAATACATTCACAGAGTTGGACAAGAAACTGGAGGTGTGAGGAGCTTTGTATTTTCAGTAATAACCACACCAACAGACATCATCATTTTATGATTGAATGTGTCAAACAAAACATAATTGCAATATGCGGATTATTTAGCGGACTGGTGGCCTATGCTTCTTAAGTCTAGATGCAGAGAGTTTTCTGCTAGCAGTTTTAATCATTGTGTTCAATGTGTTATGCCCTGGACATGGCCCTCGCAAAAAAAAAAAAAGTCGGCGAACTCCACGGGAACCTCGCGGGGGTTTCTCGGCGGGCAAGGCACACGGGGGCAAATCGGAAAATCGGGGCGGGACGGTCATGAAATCTAGATCCCGGTGCAGGTCTCTTAGTTTTGGAGCTCACCTGCAGAAGAACTCATGTCCTGCAGACTGTTTAATTCCTGTACCTGTTGTTTACTCCTCACACTACATATATAAGTGTTTGTCGTCTGTTGTTTTAACTCCTCACCACTATATAAGTTGTTGTACCTGTTGTTTTACTCTCACACACATATATAAGTTGTACCTGTTGTTTAGTCTGTTGTACCTTTTGTTCTGCAGACGGTTTAATCCTGTACCTGTTCTCACACATATATATAAGTCTTATACCTGTTGTACGGCGGTCGTCTGCAGGTTCTGAGTGTCGTCGCTTCTTTCAGCTTCAGCGCTCTGACAAACAGCTCTCTGCAGTGTGAGTCTGTGACGCAGCAGAGGCGCCTGCTGGGGACTGCACTTCTCCAGCAGCAGAGCAAGAAGACGAGCCTCATCGGGAGAAGAGACGGGGCATCTGGCCGATCTGGGACAGCATCCGGTCCAATTAGAGGAAGGAGACAGGACAGGACACTCTGGAGAGAGAAACAGACCGACTTTAATCCTGGAGAGAGAAACACAGATTAGAACGGACTTCCTCTCTCAACTGTCAGTGTCAAAGCAGAGCTAATTCTTTTAAGGTGGCATTCACAATACAAACCGAACCGGACTTGGCCTGGGGGGAGGGTTTTGTGCTCTGCGGCGGGCGAAGCCGCAGCATTTGTTTTATCTGTCAGCAGCACTCCAACAAGCGAATTCCGACGCACTAGATTCGCTGGACACTAAACTGACTGAACATGTAAAGTGGACGCTCTGGTCTGAACGCAGCATTAAAGAACAGTACAGAGAGTAATATTAAGATCACTGATGCATCGACTTGTGAGTTTCTGCATCAGAATCAAATCAAATCAAACTGTGAGAAACCCAGAGACTCCCATCTTCACTCTGCAGTCGCCTACATTTTATGTAAAGGGCCAATTCATACTTCAGCCGATGTCCGAACTTTGTTGGTTCCGCTCAAGCTGGCCGAACAAAATGACGTCATTTTGTTCGTCTAGCCTCAGTTCTTCAGTTCGTGCAGGTTGTTCGTGTCACATCAGCTGAGCAGAACTTTCTTCGGCTGAACTGTGCAGCAGCTCGGCTCTGATTGGCTATTTTTTCTAAAGTGGGCGGATTTCTTGTGAATCCACTGCTGATTCTTTTGACAGTTCTGCTCTGCCTGCCTCGCAGCTCGAACATGCTGCTCTCCCCGGTCAGCTCAAAGCACGGCCATCAACTGATCACGTCCCACCCTTTGGCTGTTTGTCCCACATTTCAGGCAGAGCCTGTTTGTTGATAGAAACAAAATTGGTTTGGACAGGACTCGGAGTTCTGCTTCACGCAGCAGGTTTAAACAGCGGAGGATGGACAGACTAACAGAGCGTGTGCCCAGCGTGCAGCAGAAAATACAGAAAATCTCCCTTATAATAACTAATCTGTCTGTGATACAAATCTACATAACACACCGTGGCAGTGGTTGCTAGGGCTCAGGGGGCAGGGGGCGGGGTCTAGAGGACTTCAGCTGCAGCGTCTGCAGAAGTATGAATGTCAGAGCCCAAACCAACTTTGTTCTTGTTCTTACGGCTCGAGCGGGAGTATGAATAGACCTTTAATGTTAATTCACTTTTTCTGGAGAACACGGAGGACTGAAGACAAGAAACTGAACCCCAGACAGAGGAAGGACTGGACTAGGACTAGGACTCAGGACTCCAGACTGACCTGTGGTGCAGCTGTGAGCGCCCCCAGCAGGTCACAGGCTGTACTGGAACGGACAGCGCTGGACAAACTCAAACAGCTTCACACAGTCTGACTCCGCCTCCTGGAACAGCGCCCCAGTGCACAGCTCAGGTAACTGCAGTCTGACGCCAGCTCCTCTGAGTGACCTGCAACCGCCGCCTGATTGGTCCAAACGCACACGAGCTCGCTGCTGATAGGCTACTGAGCACCGCCAGGCCCGCCCTCCGAACGGAGCGAAGGGGGGAAGAGAGGGAGACGAGGAGAGAGGGGAAGACTGGGGAGAGAGAGAGAGAGGAGGTGGGAGGAGAGAGGGAGGAGAGAAGAGAAAGAGAGAGAGAGAGAAGGAGGAGAGCAGAGAGAGGAGAGAGGAGAGAGAGAGAGAGGGAGAGAGAAAGAGAGTGAGAGGAGGAGAGGAGAGAGAGGAGAGAGAGAGAGAGAGAGAGAGAGAGGAGAGAGAGAGAGAAGAGAGAGAGAGAGAGAGAGAGAGAGAGAGAGAGAAGGAGAGCGAGAGAGTGAGTTTGTTTCTCACCTGGAGTTTTCAGAAGAATCTCCTCTTGTTCTTCAGGTTTCTGTTTCTCCAGCAGGGCGGCGCACATGAGCAGAGCCTGCACCTGAAGCACCGCCCCCTGCCCGGCCTGGCCCGCCCCGCCCCTCCTCCTGGTCGCCGTGGAGACCGCCGTAGCTCCACATCAGAGACAGAAACCTGAAGAGAACCAGCGGCGGCTCCAGGTGAGACTTTTAACATCAGCTTCAGCGTTCGTCTGTACTGCGCTGTGATTGGCCGTCCGAAGCCCCGCCCATCAGCAGACAGAACACCTGAGACAGAAGCTGCAGGTAACAGCAGGTGTTTGTGTCCAGACGCTCCGGGTTCCACCACTCGGCGTCTGAAAGAGAAAAAGAACGAGAAACAGACGTCTTTTACAGTCTCTCCTGCACAAGATGGCGCCGGGGCTGTGGGTTACCATGGAAACGCCTTTAAAGAGTGACTAGAGTCTTTTACCTTTGAAGGCCTCGTCCGGACTCTTGAGATCTTGGACGAACTGGGACAGAACGAGACCAGGACCAGACCGAGCTCCAGCTGTCCGTCACCGCGCCTCAGGTACAGAGCCAGCCAATCAGAGAAGAGGGCGGGACCAGGGGCCGGGACAGGAACCTGAGAGAAAACCAGGTCTAAACCAGGAACTAAACCAGGACTAAACCAGGACTAAAACAGGTCTGAACCAGGTCTGAAAACCAGGTCTGAACCAGGTCTGGCAGGTCTGACCGGGTCTGAAACCGGGTCTAAACCAGGAACTAAACAGACTAAACAGGAGGTCTAAACCAGGACTAAAGGACTAAACAGGTCTAAACCTAGGTCTAACCAGGTCTA
Organism: Mugilogobius chulae; assembly: GCA_038363315.1. Classification (NCBI taxonomy): domain Eukaryota; kingdom Metazoa; phylum Chordata; class Actinopteri; order Gobiiformes; family Gobiidae; genus Mugilogobius; species Mugilogobius chulae. The sequence continues at coordinate 74,515 of JBBPFD010000163.1, forward strand.
AACAGGTCTAAACCAGGACTAAAGCAGGACTAAAGCAGGTTCTAAAGCAGGTCTAATAAAACAGGCTAAACCAGGTCTAAAACGCTAGGACTAAAAGCAGGACTAAAAACAGGACTAAACCAGGACTAAACCAGGACTAAAACAGGACTAAAGCAGAACTAAAACAGATAAAGCAGAACTAAACCAGGTCTAAACCAAGTCTCAGTCCCGGTCTCACTTGCTGGCTGTCCTTGGCGCTCTCCTGCAGGTGGCGCTCTAACACCTCTGTAGATGCGTCGGGCCGTCAGTAGGTGGTGTGTGTCGCTCAGATTCTTCAGACTCAGGACCAGGACCTGGATCAGGACCAGGAGAGGAGTCTGGTCCTGCTCAGAACCGGACTCAGAGAGGACTTCCACACAGGAGCAGAGAGAGTCGCACTGGGACCAAGAGAGAGGAATCAGGTCTAAACTGGGTCTAAACCAGGTCTAAACTGGGTTCTAAACCAGGTCTAAAACAAGGACTAAACCAGGTCTAAACAAGGACTAAACCAGGTCTAAAACAAGGACTAAACCAGGTCGAAACCGGGTCTAAAACAGGACTAAAACAAGGACTAAACCGGGTCTAAACCAAGGACTAAACCAGGTCTAAACAAAGACTAAACAGCAGGTCTAAAACAAGGACTAAACCAGGTCTAAACAAGGACTAAACCAGGTCTAAAACAAGGACTAAACCAGGTCGAAACCGGTCTAAAACAGGACTAAAACAAGGACTAAACCAGATCTAAAACAAGGACTAAACCAGGTCGAAACCGGGTCTAAAACTGGACTAAAACAAGGACTAAACCAGGTCTAAACAAGGACTAAACCAGATCTAAAACAAGGACTAAACCAGATCTAAAACAAGAACTAAACCAGATCTAAAACAAGGACTAAACTAGGTCTAAACCAGGTCTAAACCGGGTCTAAAACTAGGTCTAAACTGGGTCTAAACCAGGTCTAAACCAGATCTAAACTGAGACTAATCCAGGTCTAAACCAGGACTAAACCAAGACCAAACTAAAGTCCTAAACTCACGGTTTGTCGTCGGGTGAACGTCTCCATGTTCTGGATGTTTCTGCTCACAGTCGAGATCAAAGTCTGGATCAGAACCAGGACCTGGTCTGGACCTGGGTCTGGACTGGACTGCAGCGCCTCCTCCAGGTCTGACACAGAAACACAAGCACAACACATAATTCCTCGTCAAACAGACGCAGAATCAGAAAGTTTGAAGTTTGTGTGTGTGAGATGTTTCTGTAGTTCTTCTGCTTCTCTGCCACTGTTGACCTGATTCCTCTGTGCACACGTCACAATCTCAGGATTGTGCAGTTCTTTGTTTTTTGTCCCTTTTTGTTGCGTATTAGTCACTTATAGATATGATTTAGTCACTTTAAGTTGCGTTTTAGTCACTTTAAGTTGCGTTTTAATCGCTTTAGTTGCTTTTAGTCACTTTAAGTTGCGTTTTAATCGCTTTAAGTTGCGTTTTAATCACTTTAAGTTGCGTTTTAGTCACTTTAAGTTGCGTTTTAGTCACTTTAAGTTGCGTTTTAATCACTTTAAGTTGCGTTTTAGTCACTTTAAGTTGAGTTTTAGTCACTTTTAAGTTGCGTTTTAGTCACTTTAAGTTGCGTTTTAGTCACTTTAAGTTGCGTTTTAATCACTCTAAGTTGCGTTTTAGTCACTTTAAGTTGCGTTTTAATCACTTTAAGTTGCGTTTAGTCACTTTAAGTTGCGTTTTAGTCACTTTAAGTTGCGTTTTAGTCACTTTAAGTTGCGTTTTAGTCACTTTAATCACTCTAAGTTGCGTTTTAGTCACTTTAAGTTGCGTTTTAGTCGCTTTAAGTTAAGTTTTAGTTACTTTAAGTTGAGTTTTAGTCACTTAAGTTGAGTTTTAATCACTTTAAGTTGAGTTTTAATCACTTTAAGTTGAGTTTTAATCACTTTAAGTTGCGCTTTAATCACTTTAAGTTGAGTTTTAGTCACTAAGTGAGTTTTAATCACTTTAAGTTGCGTTTTAATCACTTTAAGTTGCGTTTTAGTCACTTTAAGTTGCGTTTTAATCACTTTAAGTTGCGTTTTAGTCACTTAAGTTGAGTTTTAGTCACTTTTAAGTTGCGTTTTAGTCACTCTAAAGTTGCGTTTTAATCACTTTAAGTTGCGTTTTAATCACTTTAAGTTGCGTATTAGTCACTTTAAGTTGCGTATTAGTCACTTTAAGTTGCGCATTAGTCACTTTAAGTTGCGCATTAGTCACTTTAAGTTGCGTTTTAATCACTTTAAGTTGCATTTTAGTCACTTTAAGTTGCGTTAATCACTTTAAGTTGCATTTTAGTCACTTTAAGTTGCGTATTAATCACTTTAAGTTGCATTTTAGTCACTTTAAGTTGCGTATTAGTCACTTTAAGTTGCGTTTTAATCACTTTAAGTTGCGTTTTAGTCACTCTAAGTTGCGTTTTAGTCACTTTAAGTTGCGTTTTAGTCACTTTAAGTTGCGTTTTAGTCACTTTAAGTTGCGTTTTAGTCACTCTAAGTTGCGTTTTAGTCACTCTAAGTTGCGTTTTAGTCACTCTAAGTTGCGTTTTAGTCACTTTAAGTTGCGTTTTAATCACTTTAAGTTGCGTTTTAATCACTTTAAGTTGCGTTTTAGTCACTTTAAGTTGCGTTTTAGTCACTTTAAGTTGCGCTTTAATCACTTTAAGTTGCGTTTTAGTCACTTTAAGTTGAGTTTTAATCACTTTAAGTTGAGTTTTAATCACTTTAAGTTGCGTATTAGTCACTTTAAGTTGCGTTTTAATCACTCTAAGTTGCGTATTAGTCACTTTAAGTTGCGTTTTAATCACTTTAAGTTGAGTTTTAGTCACTTTAAGTTGAGTTTTAATCACTTTAAGTTGAGTTTTAATCACTTAAGTTGAGTTTTAGTCACTTTAAGTTGCGCTTTAATCACTTTAAGTTGAGTTTTAGTCACTTTAAGTTGAGTTTTAATCACTTTAAGTTGAGTTTTAATCACTTTAAATTGCGTTTTAGTCACTTTAGGTTGAGTTTTAGTCACTTTAAGTTGCGTTTTAATCACTTTAAGTTGCGTTTTAATCACTTTAAGTTGCGTTTTAGTCACTTTAAGTTGAGTTTTAGTCACTTTTAAGTTGCGTTTTAGTCACTTTAAGTTGCGTTTTAATCACTTTAAGTTGAGTTTTAATCACTTTAAGTTGAGTTTTAATCACTTTAAGTTGCGTTTTAATCACTTTAAGTTGCGTTTTAGTCACTTTAAGTTGCGCTTTAATCACTTTAAGTTGCGTTTTAGTCACTTTAAGTTGCGTTTTAATCACTTAAGTTGCGTATTAGTCACTTTAAGTTCGTTTAATCATTAGTTGAGTTTTAGTCACTTTAAGTTGAGTTTTAATCACTTAAGTTGAGTTTTAATCACTTTAAGTTGAGTTTTAGTCACTTTAAGTTGCGTTTTAGTCACTTTTAAGTTGCGTTTTAGTCACTCTAAAGTTGCGTTTTAATCACTTTAAGTTGCGTTTTAGTCACCTTAAGTTGCGTTTGTCACTTTAGTTGCGTTTTAGTCACTTTAAGTTAGTTTAATCACTTTAATTGAGTTTTAATCACTTTAAGTTGCGTTTTAGTCACTTTTAGTTTTTTAGTCACTTTTAAGTTGCGTTTTAGTCACTCTAAAGTTGCGTTTTAATCACTTTAAGTTGCGTTTTAGTCACCTTAAGTTGCGTTTTAGTCACTTTAAGTTGCGTTTTAGTCACTTTAAGTTGCGTTTTAATCACTTTAAGTTGCGTTTTAATCACTTTAAGTGCGTTTTAATCACTTTAAGTTGCGTTTTAGTCACTTTAAGTTGCGCTTTAATCACTTTAAGTTGCGTTTTAATCACTTTAAGTTGCGTTTTAGTCACTTTAAGTTGCGCTTTAATCACTTTAAGTTGCGTTTTAGTCACTTTAAGTTGAGTTTTAATCACTTTAAGTTGAGTTTTGGTCACTTTTAAGTCACTTTTTGTCGCGTTCAGGTACCTGCTCTCCATCCTGTCGTGAGCCGATGCTGCTGAATCACTCGACTCTGGGACAAACTGAAAGCCAAACTGAACCTCACAGAGTCATGTGACCCTGAGGGAACCAGGAAGGGGAGGAGCCTAAAGAGGAGGCGGTCCGAGTCTGACTGTCCCAGGGCAGGTGTGGCCAGGAGGGACACGGCTTCAGAGAGAACGGGACACCTGCAGGAGAGAGAGAGAATTACATCTGTGAGTATTATATCTGTACAAGAGAAAGAGAAGGAGAGTTCACTGACCAGTCCTGAGAGTAGGAATCCTCAGCTCTGTGCAGCAGCGACAGTAAAGCAGAGACTGTGTCCTCGGGGTCCAGGGACGATAAAACCAGCTGGAGACAAACACACAGAGAAACAAACACACAGAGACATGAGACAGTCCTGCAGCTCAGACACAAACACAAATGAAGAGACTCTCGATGGTTAAAGTTGATTTTTACCTTGAGTAGCTCCAGAGCCTTGGCCACCACTGAGGCCTCGTCGTCACGGAGACGATCGAACACAGACGACTTCAGGAAGTCCGGATCTACAGACGCTCCCTGAACACACCACCAGAACCAAACATTAAGCTGTGAACATCTGCAGAGGTTTTAGTTTTGATTCAGAGTCAAAGTCAAAAAGTTGTTCAATCTTCACAGCTCCAGAACAAAACTCTGAGCAGCTGAATCCTGACATGAGACCTACAAGTGAAATTGGTGAAATAAGTGAAATAAAGTGTTTAGGATCTGTACCTGTCCAGAGCCGATTGTCTCTCGTAGTTTGTCCAAAGCCAGGACTCTGACTGTGGCCTGAGGATGATTCAGACTGAGGAGAAGAGACGAGTCTGAGTCTGACACCAGCTGAAACAAACAAACAAACAACTGTAAACAAACAAACAAACAACTGTAAACAAACAAACAAACAACAGCAACAAGTCTGAGTCTGACACCAGCTGGAAACACACAAACAACATGTGTAAACAAACAAACAACTGTAAACAAGTAAACAAACAACATAGGGGATTCCATGAAGCGAGCTAAAGCCAAAGCCTGGCTTATTTGGCCAATCTAGGCTTATGAAATCTCCATTTCCGTTCCACTAACGAGGCTAACCAGAGGTGACGCTGAGTTGCCGCAGTAACAAGTATCAGACATAAACCTGGTCTGGACCAGACTAACAGTCAAGATTATTTTAGCTTTGTCTAAAAAAACATCTAAAGAAACACTTAAATCACATGTTTATCCTGCACACTTCTGTCTGAGCAACACGACTTATAAAGTCACTTTTATTCACTTATTGGCCTTGGCACCAAAGAGGTGCTCTCGCTGTTTCTTTTCTTCCCTTTTTTTTTTTTTTTAACTGCTCTCGATGTGGAAAGTAAGAACAAACGTCAAAGAACCACAAATGTAACTGGAAACTTGTACGTGCATCTGGACTACACAGGATTTACCACCGACTAAAGTGTGAGAGCAAAACCTCGTCTGTGACCTACACAGCACGGCCACACATCCTCTGCTCTGATTGGTCCGTTTTCTCACTCACTGTTGAGACGCTCTATAAGTGGACTCTCGTATCTGTTACCGTCTCCGAATGTTCTGAGTGAAGAGTGTTTGTTTGTGTGAACTACAGAGTCTGTACATCCCACATGAGACACAAACCAGTGTTATAAGAGAACTTTAGCTTAAGAAATTAACCCATGTTCTCTGAAACATGAGAGAGCGAGAAGAGTGAGTTTACTCTTAGACTGAGACAGGACGTGTGTTAACGCGCTGCAGGCTCCGCCTCCTCTACGTCATGTAGCGTTGTGACATAAAGCTCCTGTGGAACCAGCGTGAGAGCTGAGACGCCTCACTCCCAGGATCATCTCTGAACCTAAAGTTTAGTTTAGTCTGCTCTGGCTCTGTGTGTGTTTGAATGTGAGTGATGATGCTGCAGTACCTGAAACTTCCCACAGGTGGAGGACAGAGACAGGAGCTGATGAAACAGAGGCTTCTGTTCTTCACTGAGATCAGACACTCGACTGGAGAGAGCTCTGTCCATCGACCACGAGTATCTGAAACAAACAATAAACACACAGACAAATAAACAAACAGATTTATTCAGACAAGAGAGACTTATTTAAGTGTTTTCTGCTCGTTCTCTGAGGTTTTTCTTCCGGACAGAGCTGTTTTTTTAAGGATTTTACTGCCTCATTTCAATCCAAATAAAAACCAACGTAAGTAAATAAAGAGAAGTCCTGTTTGAGGTTTGAAGCTGGTCAGATTTTTACTTTTACATCAGATCAGTGTTTGTTTCCGTCTGAACTCTTTAGCTGATGCTCTGAGACAAACTGGGACTGAAACTCTGAGACTAGAGAAGCTCAGGACACAGTTATCGTCTGATTTTGTTAAACATGGGCTCTTCTCTCGTGTAAAAGTGTTTAGTTCAGACTCACTTTGTCTCCAGGAGCCTCAGCACAGGCACAAGTCTGTGGTCCAGGTCCTGGTCCTGGTCCTGGCTCTGGTCCTGGACAGATACAGGTCCAGCAGCAGCCTGAGGACAGACACACGTGATTAAACTCAGCTCCAGGTCCCTCAGGTCAGAGGTGAACAGGAGGTTTGTACCGGGACAGGCTCAGGTCCAGGTCAGAGGTCAGCGGGACTCGACTCAGAAGGTTCTCAACAGTTCAGCAGCGGAACAGGCTTCGGCAGAGTCTGAGAGAGAAACAGAGAGAGAGAAAAGTCTGATGAAACTGAAGCTGTGAAGTTTAGATCGTCTGGTGTTTGTACCTGAAGAGAAGCTGCAGCTCAGCAGGTGAGGCAGCAGGTGGCGCAGCAGAGCAGAGACGTCGTGAGTCTGAGCCATCGACTCCAGAGAAGAAACGACGACGTCTGAGGCAGAAACCAGACGAGACAGAGCTCTGGAGGAACAAATAGAGTCAGATGTAAGACTTCCTGTAGAAACCCTGTTATAAGCTGTGCACGTTTAAAATACAAAAGGTAAAAACACAGCATATTTAAAATAAAATATTATGTAAAACTGTAAGAGGTGCCTTGGCTTAGGGCAAAATATTTTGTGTCATGGCTCAAGCGGGAGGGTTTGTGTCACAGTTAAGTCTGTCATGAGGCTCAAATCTCTCTGCAGTGGATCTCTGCGGTGAGCAAAGCGTCTGATGGAGGGTTCATACAGATAATATTTTATGATTTTCCATGACTTTTCCAAAACAACTGTCAACATTTTGATGACCTATTCACACAACTTATTCACACATTATTCAATATTTGTTTTCAAGTCCTAAATAAAGAAATTTCACAGATTTATAAACTTACATAACAAAAGAAAATGTTTTAAACTTGATTCAGTTACAATAGAGGGATTTTTTGTTTCTCAACACGGGCGATGCGTACGCACCACCTGTAGAAAGAGCCTCCGCACATCGACACAAACAGTGGAAACAAGTCGAAAAAGCTCAGTTGTCAGCTAACGTCAAGAGTAGGGCTGTAGTTCTTTAGTCGATTAATCGGTCGATGGGTCTTTAGTCGACCAAAATTTGTATTAGTCGACCCAGCCCGAGCCCGCGCACGTCGTCTCCGAACCCGACCGGAACCTGTGCCTAAGCCCCGCCCACTCACTGAACTGTGGCATTTTAATGACAGAAAAAGCTTCTTATGATGTCCAACGTGTTTAATGTAAGTGTGTCTCGCCGCTAAACGCGCTTCTCTCGCCGCTAAACAAAAGGTAAAAGGTAAAGTTCTGCTGCTAAGTTAACATTTATGAATGAAATTTGATCCTTCGACCCTTAGAAGTTACTTTCAGGTGAGTGAGAAAAACGCTGTTTCAAGCTTCAGGACAGACGTCTGTCAGACCGGTTCAGACCTGATCCAAGCAGCTGCTGTCGTCCTGTTTCGTTGTTTAATTGGAACAAGTTCCCAATGTAAACAGATGGAGAGGTGTGCTTTCTGCATGACACAAGCGCAGTAGAGCGGAGAGTGACGTCGACCCAAAATCCCTCTATAGACTGACTGAACATGTAAACTACACGCTCCGGTCTGAACCAGGGCTCCAGACTGACACCTGGTAAAAATATAGTCCGGGACGATCCAAACTTTCCACCGGGACAGTCTTGGGACGAACACAGCCCCTCCCATCAGTTTTTATTTTCATTGCAACTAATGAAGTGTTGACAGCTTCTGTACATCTATAATGCACTTTATAATTGCCATCGCTATTAAAGGAGCTTTATATGTACTACAGTGCAAATATCTCTATTATTTTTTGGGCGACACGGTGGCGCAGCGGTTAGCGCTCTGGCCTCATAGCAAGAAGGTCCTGGGTTCGATTCCCAGTCGATCCGGGGCCTTTCTATGTGGAGTTTGCACGTTCTCCCCGTGTCTGCGTAGGTTTTCTACTGCAAAAGAGATTCTGAATCTCAGTGGGACTTCCCTGGTTAAATAAAGGTCAATTAATTTTAAGTCACAGCGAGCCCCGCTGCACCAGCCTGCTGCCTCTCTCTCTCTCTCTCCCTCCCTCCGCCTCCCTCGTCCTCCACAGCAGAGCGGAGGAGGCTGCTGTTGTTGAGCGTGTCCTGTCTGATCTCTGAACTAAAGCGCTCAACATTAGAGTGTCGATTCCTGGACCTCAGATTTCACCCAATCTTGAGAACCTGGAGCTCTCTCACTGTTCCACTTCAGCCTCACTCACTGCCATCATCGTCCTGCTAGATCATTTGTTTCCCTAAAAGTGAAGTCTGGCTCTACTTCTGGACATACGTCAGTCCTGGTCACATCTACAGCCTGTCTGTCCATGGGAGTGGATCTCTCTTTCACTGTGGTTCTCCTCCAGGTTTCTCTTTTTATCCCCGGTGTTTTTGTTTTGTTTTAGTTTTTCCTGCCGAGGAGCGTCTAAGGTCAGATAATGCTCTGGGACAATTTTTATTTGTCTCTTTGTTGTTGAACAATCTGCCTGCATTTCCTAATAATGACTGTTTCTGATTTTCCATTGTTTCTCTTGGTATTGACCAAATGTTTCACTGTTTGATTTTCTGACAAATCTTGTTTGCTAAATCAACATCTTGTAAAGTCCGCTGAGATAACTGCTGTTGTGATTTTGGGCTATACAAATACATTGAATTGAATTTCCTTTTCCAAACGCTTCAGAGGAGTGAGTTCTTACTTGTGGGTGGGTCCGGCGTGGTCCTGGTTCTGGAGCAGGACTATCAGAGCCCCCAGAGTCTCTCGGACCAGGACCCGGTCTTTCAGGGACTTACACAAGAGTCCGGACAGAGACTGGACCAGGACTTTCTCCAGAGTCACTTTGACCGAGAGCTGACAGACGATCATGAGAGAAGAGGCCCGGAAGTCCAGGAGAGACGACTTTAGACCCTGAAACCAGCAAGGGATTAGACCGGGATTAGACCGGGATTAGACCAGGATAAGGCCGAGACTAGACCTAGACTGGACCGGAATTAAAACAAGACTTAAACAGGTCTAAAGCAGAACTAAACAGGACTAAACCTGGACTAAAACAGGACTAAAACAGGACTAAAGCAGGACTAAAACAGGACTAAAACAGGACTAAAACAGGACTAAAGCAGGACTAAAACTGGACTAAAACTGGACTAAAACTGGACTAAAACTGGACTAAAACAGGACTAAAGCAGGACTAAAACAGGACAAAACCAGGACTAAAACAGGACTAAAACAGGACTAAAACAGGACTAAAACAGGACTAAACCCGGTCTAAACCAGGTCTATCCCAGGTCTAAACCAGGTCTATCCTAGGACTAAACCAGGTCTATCTAGGACTAAACCAGGTCTATCCTAGGACTAAACCAGGTCTAAAGTAGGACTAAACCAGGTCTATCCTAGGACTAAACCAGGTCTAAACCAGGTCTAAAGTAGGTCTAAACCAGGTCTAAACCAGGTCTATCCTAGGACTAGACCAGGTCTATCCTAGGACTAAACCAGGTCTATCCTAGGACTAAACCAGGTCTAAAGTAGGACTAAACCAGGTCTATCCTAGGACTAAACCAGGTCTAAACCAGGTCAAAAGCAGGTCTATACCAGGTCTAAACCAGGTCTATCCTAGGACTAGACCAGGTCTATCCTAGGACTAAACCAGACTTACTTTCTGGACGTGGGGCAGTAGTTTGGTGATCATGGCGTCCGTCACAGTCTCGGTTGAATCCAGAGCAGAAACTATTGTTGAGGCGAAAAAGGAGAAAACGACTCTGAGCTGAGAAACTCCTCCTCCCACGTCTGAGAACGCCTGAGATAAACAAACAAACAAACAAACAAACAACAACAGCCTGAGAACATCACATTCAGTTTGATCTGATACGACTCGGAGGATTCTTTCTTTCACTAGTTTAAGTTTTCTTCTTTGACATTAGCAGCACAAAACCTGATAGCTTAAGTACATTTACTGATTTGATTGATTTGTTTTGTATTGATTAGTGCGGTCAAACGATTATTTTTTTAAATCAAATTAATCACACTTTCAAATTTTGATTAATCACAATTAATCACAGTTAATTTCTTGATTGGAAACTTTCAAAGATATTCTATAAAAGACCACAACATTTTGAAAATGACTGTTAGAATGTCTTAACATTCAAATGTTTGTTACTTGAATATGTCAATTATAATTATTTGTTCTCTACAGTTGGTTTATTCTGGTTGTGATTCCTCTGAAGGTAACTTGTATGTGGGCCATGGGCATAATCATTGATATTTTGCATCCTTTGGTCTTTAACGATGTTAGTGGGTCTACATGCTGTGGCTCCATTTAGCAAAAGAGTTGTTTAACTTATCTGTGATGCTTTTGTGAACATTGTCGTGCTCAGCTTAAGTTAGTCTAGTAGCAGCGCTCTTGCAGCCGCTGCCTCAAACACATGTTTGGCTTTAAGGTGGCATTTCAAGCTTGTTGTGCTTCGTTGAAAGGAGAGTTCATCATTGCAATATATGCACACTACCGTCGTTTATCTAGAGTCCCGTCGGGATGTTCTGCCGAGTTCTGCTGAGGCGAGCGCACCGGTCGTTGTCTCCCCATTCATGTTTACACCGCGTGTGTATTCACTTGAGCTACTACGCAGACCTAATAACAACCTGCGCCGCCGCCTTCCAGGTATCCCTCCGCGCAGTACGCACTCCTCCGCGCAGTGCGCGCTCCCTCCGCGCTGAAGCGCGTACTGAGCGGTCAAATTAAATAGTGCGATTAATCTGTGATAATTCATGATTAATGCGTTATTTTTTTATGATTAATCACATGATTAACGCGTTAACTTTGACAGCCCAAGTATTGATTGTAGCTGAAACCTCAGACACAGGTTCATGAACAGACTCGGCTTTTCCACCAGACTTTTGATCGTCACATTTACACCAGCGAGTGTCCGGAGACTAAGCTCAGTCTGGAAATGGTCTAAACTCGGTCTAAAACCTGGTCTAAACCCAGTCTACAGTTGTACCTGGATGGAGGTCTCTAAACCTGGTCTAAACTCGGTCTAAACTCGGTCTAAACTCGGTCTAAACTAAACCCTACAGTTGTACCTGGATGGAGGTGTCTAAAGCCGGTCTAAACCTGGTCTAAACCAGGTCTAAACCTGGTCTACAGTTGTACCTGGATGGAGGAGGAGACCATGTTGCAGATAAAGTCCATGAAGCCCAGGTCTTTGTAACAGTGAGTGACCAGAGTCAGTCTGGACAGAGGAACGCCTGGTTTCTGGAAAATACACACAGAGATGTATACATGAGAGAGAGCGCCACCTACAGGATAAAACACAGATACACATGAGAGAGAGAGAGAGGAGAGAGGGAGAGAGAGAAAGAGAGAGAGAGAGGAGAGAGAGAAGAGAGGAGATGGGAGAGAGAGGAAGAGAAAGAGAGAGAGAGAGAGGAAAGAGAAGAGAGAGAGAGAGAGGGAGAGAGAGAGAGAGAGAGGAGAGAGAGAGAGGAGAGAGAGAGAGAGAGGAGAGAGAGAGAGAGAGAGAGGAGAGAGAGGGAAAAGAGAGAGAGACACATTATAAACCTTGTTGTTACCTGTAGACACTATAGCGCCCCCTACATTACCTGCAGACACTATAGCGCCCCCTACTTTACCTGTAGACAGTGGAGCCAGTTCCACTTGTGCGTTGGTTCTTGGATCTTCAGCAGCTGCAGAACTCGTACAAAGACTTTAGAATCATAAAAGGGCAGAACACAGGCCAGAAGACTGTCCACGTTGTACAAGTGAATGTGGAACCTGCAGGAACAACAACAACAACAGTTTAGAACTTTGAGTTTTCTATGAAGGAGACACTTGTGAGCATGTCTGGGGGGGTTAGGGCTGGGTACCGTTAGATTTTTTTCGATACCAGTACTTTAACGGTACTTGCTTTTCGGGACCGGTTCCTTAACGGTTCTTTTACTTTTTATCAAATGTTAATTATAAGCCCAAAACTATTTTTTCCAGCCTTTAACAATGTTACATTTGTCAAACTATATTTTAAAACACACTTTTAGTTTGTTCAGTTAGACTCAAAACAAAGCGCTGCAAATGAATCAGCTGTTCCTCATGTGGACTGACACACTGAGCAAGTTAAGTTTCACTTTCACTTTCTCGCCACGCGGCAGCACTGCAACAAAGACGCGACACATTTGCTTTTGACACTTTTACCCTTCACTTTACTGGAGACAAAAGGAGAAATGTAGAAGGCTGGATTACATATGTTTCTTACTCGGACTTATTTGGCTGCAGAACAGACGCACCTCAGTGGTTTGCATTTGGGATTCTGCTTTTAACTGCACCAACGCGCATGAGGATGTTACGGCAAAGTTGGATTATATTTTGTGTTTGGCAACATTCTTCTGCGTAAACTTCAGACTTTGATTTGATCACAAGGATTAACCCTGAATATGGACCTGTTGTTTCTTCGTTTCTTCGGTTTAAGAAGGTTTAAGCCGACACACAGTGGTTTGTTTGTGACACTTGCAGCTGCAGGGCTCGGTCTGTTTGGGAGAAGTGAGACGTGAATTGTGCAGGCGCTGTAAGGTCACGCGGTTTGTTTGGGAGAACGTAAGAAGTGAATATCTGTGATATAGGGCTGTGCCAAAAATCGAAAGATCGAGAGATCGCGATCTCAACTTTGCTCGATCTCGATGATAAGGCTTGCGCATTAAGATCGACAAGTCATCAGCCAATCACAATGCAGAAAATGCTCGCGGCGCTGCCTGGTAGTTTTAGCCAATCACAACGCGGTAAATGCACGCGGTACAGAGTGGGAGTTGCCGCCCACTACAGCCGTTATTTTAAAGATAAAATGGTCATCGTTAATAAAAGGCCTTTAACTTTTACTTATAATGACGAGTCACACATTTTATCCGCGTCCGTGCGCGTCCTGAACCAGAGGCAAGCCTCCGGGATCCCCGCGTGTGTTTGAGGCAGCAGCCGGGGAGGCATTCACTGAGCACGGATCAAGCCAGCGTCAATCCCCGTGTGAGACGAGCCTGGGGCGCCGCGGGACCGCGCAGCCCACTTCAGCGCGAGGTTAGTGACAGAAAAGGCTCATACAGACGGCTTCACGCGTAAAGTGTTGTACCTATGAGTCTCCCGCAGAAACACTCGTCTGTTCCGTTATTATCTCTGTGAGAGGCGCGCTTTCCACGTCTCTCTCTCTATTCTCTCCCTTTTCTCCACTTCATAAGCAGCGACGCACTTTCATTTTCACGCACGAATTCTCTTCACTTCGTGAATTTGGCCGCTGTATTCACACGCGAGTAAAGCATCTGTCTTGAGTTGAGAAAAAAAAGTATATCGCAGCACTTGTGCTCGCTTCCCTGGGAAGCTGTCAGTCATCCGTGAACAGCGTCAGGCTCACGTGTAAGCGTGTATAAGTCTTGTTTACAGACTGACTCTGAACGCACAGACTGACCGCAAAACGAACAAATAATTATAATTAAATAGCCTCCAGTAAATCATGTTTATTTTTCTTTGAGTGTTTATTTATTAGACTTATTATTTATCAAGCTGACCTGGGACGTCTAGTCTATTCTTTCTGGTCAATTTTACCATTAAAATTAGGGGGACTTTCACCTATTAATAAATAATAGTGAAGCTTTTTTGAAAAGACATGTAGTTTCTTTTTTTTTTTGTATAATATATAATTTGCATAATACTACCATTTTAGATTATTTTTATTTAAAAATCGAATCGAAAATCGAGATCGAACGATATGAAGAAAAAAATCGTGATCTATTTTTTTCCCAGATCACCCAGCCCTACTGTGATATTGTAAAGTGCACATTTGGCAGATAGGTTATGTGTTTTTTTTGCCGTTTGTGGAACTAGTTCGTGTTGTTGTAGGGAGCGCACGTGTGGCATGTGTGGTGTTTGTTTTCTGCTTATTATCGCGGAGATTTAAAGCCAAGGAACCGAAAAATGGCACCGAACGTGCGTCATGGTTACGGTTCCGGTATTTCCCGAACGTTTTCGGTCGGTTCCAAATAGGAACCGTTTTTCGGAGCCCAGCCCCAGGGGCGTGCGTCTCTGTGTGTGTCTGAGCGTGTCTGGGCAACACTGTGATAAACGTCGAATCGTGAGCTCATCTCTGTGACAATTTGCTTTTTTACTTAAATCGTCACATCGTTTTGAACCCGTCTGTTCAAATACAAACTACTTCTCTGAGTTCTTAAGTGGGCTTCTGTTTTTAAAGTCTCTTTATATGAATTAACTCTCATCCTAAATTCATTCTCAATCAAATTTCAGATGAGTTGTGTTTATGCGTCTCTGCGTGTGTTTGTGGGCGTTACCTGTGTATGAGCCACTCCAGACACTTGTGCGCAGGTTTGAGGAGGAAGTACGGAGAGAGTCGCCTCAGAAACAGAGAAATGTCCTGGTCCAGTTTGAGGTTTGTGTCTTTGGTCTGAACACTTCTCTCCAGAGTCACAGACGACGAGCTGAACAGAGTGTTGTGGAAGTGAGAGAGCGACGGTTCGATTCCCTGCAGCTCCTCTAGACCAGTGCAGCCTGAAAACACAGAGAGACAGTTTAAACAGTTTAATGCAGAGTTATTCAGTTATATTCACCAGTGGGCCAGATTTTCGGGGGCTATAGTCTGAGGGCCGGACTGCAAAACTTAACTACAAATGTATTTTATCTACACATTACTTTTACAGTTTCCTAGTTTAGTTTATTCAGTTCCGAACCAAGAATAAACCTAGTCTACATTTGGATTAGATCAGACATAAACTCCACCTTGAACACGGACGGAGACTGAAGGAGTTAGTGTAGGATTAGTAGAAGTCGGTCTTAGTCTCAACCAGTCGACCAGATTTTTAAGGTCTTGGCCGTGTCAGACTCAAGCGCATTTAGATTCAGTCTTGTCTTTGACTCGGGGTTCGATCACAGTGCAGTAATCTGTCCCAGACACAGTTTGTATTAGGCTCTGCGCAGTTTGATAAATGTTACAAAGATGTCTTCTCGATGGACCGTAGTGTTGGTCTCGGCTCAGTCTCAACTTTTAAAAGTCTTGGTTTTGGTCTGGTTTCGGTCTCGGGACAGTGTGGCCTCAAACTCAGCTTATCAAGCATTATGATCCAGTCCAAGTCCTACATTTCATCATGCTGGGCCAAAACATACGGCTTACTGGGCCGCATTTGGCCCCCGATCCGCCATTTCAATCAATCAATCAACCTTTATTTATATAGCCCTTTACAACACAAAAAGTGACCAAAGTGCTTCCCATTAAAATATAATAAATACATAAAATCAGTGCACAGTTACAGTAAAAGAAAAAATACAAAATAGTTGTGTTACTACATTACTGAATGTTAAAAGCCTTCCTAAACAATGTGTTTGAGCCTTGATTTAAAAAGGCCAAAGTCTGTGATGGTGCAAATATCAGGAGGAGTTTGTTCCAAAGTCTGGGACCAGCCACAGAGAAAGCCCGATCACCCAGTGTTTCAGCCTGGTTCTGGGAACTTCAAGCAGTAGCTGGTTTGTCGACCTTAAAGCCCGACTAGTGTTGCGAACATTTAAAAGTTCAGTCAATAAAATGGCGCTAGGCGTTAAGAGCCTTAAAACAAAAATTAAAATTTTAAAATCAATTCTAAAAGCAACAGGAAGCCAGTGAAGTTCAAAAAGGACCGGGGCGATGTGCTGGCGTCTGGGTGTGTTGGTTAAAAAACGAGCTGCAGCATTTTGCACAAGTTGAAGGCGACTCAGTGCAGATTGGGAAACACCACATAAAGTGCATTGCAATAATCTATTCTGGAGCTGATAAAAGCATGAATAGTCTTTTCTAAGTCAGCACGATTTAAAAAAGGTTTTACTTTAGATAAAAGACGTAACTGATAAAAACTTGCTCTCACAACGCTCTCAATTGTTTGTCAAACCTAAAATTGTTGTCAAATGTGACGCCAAGATTCTTCACAGTTAGTTTTAACTGAGATGACAGCCATTCAAAATCTATTAGCTATTTGAATAGCCCTGGTTTACAGTGAGAGAGCGAGGGGCCAGTGCAGCCTGAAAACAAACAGAACAACATTTCTTCTACAAACCCTGCAGCTGTTTTAAAACTGTCACTGATACTTGGTCCGTCTCCAGACCCTGTCGACCCTCTGCAGGTTGGTCAGGTTCACGTCTCCATGAGGAGGCAGAAGCTCTGTCTGTGCGTTACAAAACCTGCCTGTTTCTAAGTGACTGTATCTTGTGGAGCTAAAGTAAAGTAAGTAACTAAAGCAGAAGAGCGTCTGAACTTGAGTTTAGACTGGACCCTCCTGGACCTGCAGGAGTCTGGGTCACAGGTCGGCCCGAGCATCACTAGGATCCTCACTACAAACGCTCTAAAGAAGGATTTGTAGTGAGGAAAAATGAAGAAACTGAGATCGAATCGTCAGTTATTTAGTGGTGTGTTTTGAATAAAAAAAAACAATCTTGTGTCAGTAAAATGTTTGGAGCAAAAGTCAACTTTGAGGCAGAATATTGACTTATAGTTAAAAAAAAAAAAAAAAGAATAAATGGGAAATATTAAAAGTTTTTGTTTTGTTAATGTTCATAAGGCATTTTTCATTTGGTTTTGAAAAGGTCAATCTAAATCAAATTGAAAAATGAGATCGATCAATAAGACACAGACCCAGAGCGTTCTGATTGACACAGACAGAGGGAGGGCATCTGACACAAACCCAGAGCGTTCTGATTGGACACAGACAGAGGGAGGGCATCTGACACAAACCCAGAGCGTTCTGATTGGACACAGAGAGAGGGAGGGCATCTGACACAAACCCAGAGCGTTCTGATTGGACACAGAGAGAGAGGGAGGGCATCTGACACAAACCCAGAGCGTTCTGATTGGACACAGAGAGAGAGGGAGGGCATCTGACACAAACCCAGAGCGTTCTGATTGGACAGAGAGAGGGAGGGCATCTGACACAAACCCAGAGCGTAGAAAGTGGATCGATCCATCGTCGCTGCATCTTTAGGATCGAACAGTAACGAGGCGACTTCTTTCCGAGTGAAAAGGTTTGGATCAGTCTGAGGCAGAGCCAGACGCTTGAGCTGCAGCGACAGAGACGTCATCCTGATCTGAAACACACACACAGATTATTGATCCAGAGTATTGATCAGAGTTCATACATTTTATTTGGAGCTTTGTTTATTGCCTTAAAATAAGATTTGCCAAAGGAACAAGTAAATATTTTTTACTTCAACAAAGAAGGAAAGCACTTTCTCTTTTGAAATGAGCAAGAAAATGTCGCTCTGCTTGAAATAATCCATAAAGATCTAGTTTTGGGGTTTTTACTTCATCAGAATGGCTTGACTTTAATCACATTTGCTCAAATCCAGATCACATTTTGTTTACTAGTATCACAGTCTTATTAAAAGTTGTGTTTTTCTCAGGTATAGTAGTAGTTTTACTTCGACAAGGAAGAGAACTAGGGCTGGGCGATCTGGCAAAAAATTATCATCACGATTTTCCTGGAGACAGATCACGATTTGATCACAATTCTTCTAGACTACTGACTTTTGCCTTTGAGGTAAATACAATCATCTGCTTTACTGTGATTGGTTAAATCCAGCTGTCACTCATTCAGAGCAGAATCGAGACCAGTGTTGCCAGATTTTCAGAGAAAAACGCGACGAAACCAAAGAAAAAAAATCCAAAGACAAGCGATCTCAACCCATAAATAAAGTTATTCAAATAATCAATAAATTAGAACATTGTGTGATAATACAATAATATATAATAATAACAGCTTTTGAAAATCTGCTGCAGCACAAAAGACCTCGACCTTTAAAATTCATACGACTATTAAAACAGACGCGTTGTAAAGAAACAAACTTGGCAAGAGAAGGAGGTTGGAAATAACTGTCTGTATTTTAACAAACAGATGCATTAAACCAAAAAAGCAGATTGTCACAACGCTGAGCACAAGATTTTTATCATGATATTGCCCAGCCCTAAAGAGAAATATCTTTTTGTAACATTGGGAAAATGGGTTGAGGGCCAGATCAGATCGTTGGAGGGCCCGATTTGGACCCAGGGCCTTAAGTTGAATAAGCCCAGTTATTATTATAAATCAGATAAACTTGTTGCAGCTCTAGTCTTTTGTCCTGCCCGACACAAACATTTTATAAACATCAATTTAAACAAGTGTGAGTGTAAAGGACGATTGTGTAGTGGAAGTTACAAACTTATCTGTTATGACACTCTATGCACTGTAACTTTATTCTTGTGTATTTATATATTCTGTAGGTTTGTACTTTTAAAAGTAAATGGACCTCAGAAAGAAAAGCAGCAGCTTAAAGTGGAGATTCAATAAATAAACCTAAATATAAAAGTTGTTACACACTGATCATAAATAAATCCTCCAATGTTAGATCATATTCTTCAAAAACACCACGTGGTTTCCTGTGTTAAAGCAGTTATTCCACTAGTTTAGTAAATGTGTGGTTATTTTATACATTAGACAGTCCATTTCCTTTTTCCAGTTTTACTAAAAATCTCTTAAATCCGTCAGAAATTATATATTTTCCCTAAACGTGCCAGAAGTTCATAAGTCAAACATAATCTATTGTTTGAAATGTAAACTTTTAAAGCCCATTTAAATACATGACCAGTGTTAATTACGTTTACAACTGAACAAACTAAAATAAAGATTACAACAGCGCAGAGATGTGAACTTAAACATTTATCCCGACAGATCGTTCTTCGCATCAAAAACGTCTAAAACATATTTTAAAACACATTAATTTAAAAGTCTGACTTTAAGACTTGAACCGAAACAAAGCCACGACACAAAAAAACACGAAAAACACAAATAAACACGTAAATACAAACCTTATTCTGCGGCTTTTTCCAGAGATTCACGTGTGAGACCCGGAACCACGCGCCGGGAAACAGGAAGTGACGCCAGGCTAAACTTCCGGAACAAGAGCCTGGATTTCACAATAAAATATAAACGGTTAAAATACAAACGTAAATGTCAAAAAAATGTTAAAAACGTGAATTTATCGCTTCGTCAATAAAACAAAACACTAGATATGTTTAATTTGCGTAAGAATTGTTTATTTACGTGTGTTTAGCTTCGAAATATGACGTGAAAATGTTTTAGATCGGTGTTTCTTTTGCTGTAATGCTAATGTTGTTATCGCGTTAAGTTTTTTTTATTATGTGACGTTCGAAGCCGAAATTGTGGTTTAAATTTCAAAATGTATTCCTCTGATTTTACAAATATTTTCTGAAAGTAACTATCATAAGTATTTGGTTCAGTAATAATGTTATAAAACACAAACTACATTTTTAAACCGTGGATCCAGTTTGTAGCAGCGTCTCTCATCCTTCGTTTCCTCAGTTGTATTTAGATCTATTCCAGAGATAGCTAAAGTCCTGAAGTTCTCTACTTAAGTAAAAGTACAGTTACTTGTCTGAAAAATGACTCTGTTAAAAGTACAAGTTCTGCTAAAGCTTGTTTACTTGGGTAGAAGTACAAAAGTAAAACATTGCAAGTTTACTTAAGTAGAAAAGTAAAATGTACAGTTGCAAAGTTAGTCTGGTTTACAGTGAGAATATTTTAAAATGTTATTTATAATGTGTCAAATAGGTAATTGTTGGGTGGAGAACACTTAGGACATTTTGGTAAGTCTAAATGGAAACATGCGACAGTACAAAAGGTCTGTATGAGCTTTAAATGTGCATTGTGTAACTGTTTGACTAATAAAAGCATGTTTTTGTCACTTTTATTTCTTTACTGCATGAAAACAGAATACAAAATATGTTTTGACTTGTTTTTGACCTAGAGGTCCTACTCTTGCATGTTTTCATTAATGCATAAAACATATTTTTTCCCAAAGTATGGTTTCAACGGTCTATTTTTGCAGAATTGTGTAGTTGACTTTTCACCTCCAGAAAGTGACACAGTGCAGCTTTAAAATTGTCTGAACTTAATGAAGCAATCTGTTTTTAAAATGTCGGAGTAGAAAGTACAGATATTCTTGAAAATGTAAGAAGTAAAAGTCAAAAGTCAAATTTGTTTTAATACTCTAGTAAAGTAAAGACACTCAGAAAAACTACTTAAGTACAGTACTTGAGTAAAAATACTTAAGTTGCTTGCATCTCTGTCGATTCCTGTGAATTTAAATAACTTTGATTGTTTTACTTATGATTTCTACAAAATTCCAGGTTCAACATTTCTGTTCGAGTGTCAGGTAGACGTCAACCTAATTTTCCAGAGGGCCAGATTTGACCGAGGATCATGCTTCTGGGTCGGGTAGTTGCACATTACGTCGCCTTTTTTGACACGAGGTTGCACCAAACCTTCACAAGACTAGATTTATTTCTATAAAGATACCGACTAGTGCTGTAATCTATTTTTTTGGCCTACAAAATGTCCAAATCAACGTTAAACCACATAACCAGTATCCCAGCATTAAACCAACTCTAAACCAGGACTAAACCAGGTCTAAACCAGGTAAACCAGGCTAAACCAGGTCTAAACTAAACAGGACTAAACCAGGACTAAACCAGTCTAAACCAGACTAACAGTCTAACCAGGACTAAACCAGGCTAAACCAGACTAAAACTAAACAGTCTAACAGTAAAGACTAAAACAAGGACTAAACAGGTCAACAGTAAACCAGGACTAAACCAGGTCTAACCAGACTAAACCAGGTCTAAACCAGGTCTAACAGGAAACGTCTAAACCAGGACTAAACCAGGTCTAAACCAGGCTAAACCAGTAAAAACCAGGACTAAACCAGGTCTAAACCAGGTCTAAACAGAAACAGGTCTAAACAGGACTAAACTAAACCAGGTCTAAACCAGGTCTAAACAGACTAAACCAGGTCTAAACCAGGACTAAACCAGGTCTAAACAGGTCTAAACCAGGTCTAAACCAGGACTACCAGTCTAAACAGTCTAAACCAGTTAAATCTAACCAGACTAAACCAGGTCTAAACCAGGACTAAACAGTCTAAACCAGGTCTAAACCAGGTCTAAAGACTAAACAGGCTAAACAGGTCTAAACAGGACTAACAGACCAGGTCTAAACCAGGACTAAACCAGGTCTAAACCAGGACTAAACCGAACAGGTCTAACCAGGACTAAACCAGGTCTAAAAGGTCTAACCAGGACTAAACCAGGAACCTAAACAGGTCTAAACAGTCTAAACCAGGACTAAACCAGGTCTAACAGAAACATAAACCAGGTCTAAACCAGGTCTAAACCAGGAACCAGTCTAAACAGTCTAAACCAGCTAAACCAGGTCTAAACCAGCAAACAGGTAACCACTAAACCAGGTCTAAACAGCTACCATAACCAGGTACTAAACCAGGTCTAAACCAGGACTAAACCATCTAAACAGGACTAAACCAGGTCTAAACCAGGCTAAACCAGCTAAACCAGGATAAACCAGGTCTAAACCAGGTCTAAACATTAAACTAACCAGGTCTCTAAACAGGACTACGAAGGAAATTAAATCAGAACTGAATAATGCACTGTAAAAATGACTATCTGAAATTGGATAATGAGAAATAAACGCTTAAAAAGGTCTTATTTATTTGTTTAAGCATATTTTAACTCTCTTCAATTAAGATTTGAAGAGCAGAGTGAATTGTTTTGCTAAAAATATTAAAAATACGGTATTTTCTCACTGGAAATTAGTCCAAAAATACAACTGGAAAAACTGCATTCAAATCTTATTGTTTTAGACACTTATTGACACATTAAGAAACTGAAATTGGCCACTATATTTCTTGAGTAATAACCAGAATACCATAGAAATCTAAAAAACAAGAGAAAATATATGTTTTTGTAATATTTGTAATATTTGTGAATGGAGGGCTGAATTTATCTTTAGAGGGCCGACTTGGCACCCGGGCCTTAAGTTGAACAGGCCTGCTTTAGGGCTTAGATCTATTTAGTTTGTTTTAATAAAGAGTCATCTATATGTTGTAGTTTTTTTGTTTGTGATCTAAAATGACCAAAAACAAGATCAAACTTTAGAGAAACACTAAATCTTTATTGCGACGTCAGAATCACAAAACACCACATATTTACACGCTTTATAAAAACTTCATCTCAAACCCGTTTATTACATTTAAACATCTTTACATCTGCACAAATCAGACTTCTTTTTATTATTATTTAGTTTAAGTTTAAATCCTGAGACACAAATGTAAAAAAAACGTTTAAAACAGCTGCCTTCGTCACAGTTTGGATCAGACGTGTTTGGTCAGTCCTGGGTCTGGTCCTGGGTCTGGTCCTGGGTCTGGTCCTGTTCTGATCCGGTCTCTGAGGTCTGGTCCTGGTCCTGAGGATGTAAGAACAAAAGAATAAAGAACGTGATCATTTCAGAAGCAAACTTAAGTGCTTTTAGTTCATTCTTTTGATCAGAAGTGGACTTTTTTGTTTTCCTCTGAGGGGAATCCAGTCACGAGCTTCTCTAAATAAAACGGTCTTATCAGAAGAAAGTAGTGGAGGGTTTTTTACTTCTGCACCAGCATCATATTTCTTATTGGAAACAGCGCAGACACTTGCTCCAGAGCCAGGTTCCCTTTAAGTTCTGATGATGGAGCCTGATTAAAACAATGTGACATCCGCCAGTGTTGTGTCAAAATGTTTGTGACATTTCGGCCAAAGTACGGGATAAAGATCAGCCATAACCCCACATCTAATGCTGCGTTCAGACCAGACAATCAATGTATCAGCTCTTGAGCGTCTGGAGCGTTCAGGTGAATGTTCGGTGTGTGTCGGCGTCTGGAGCCTTCATGTCTCTGAAGACGCTTAAACCTGCTTCAGCCAGTCAGAGCCTCTGTCACTCCTGTGACATGCTGCTGTTCTCCTCTCACATCCAGAGGAAAGGACCACTGTTTACTCAAGTCTTATATCAACTTTTTTAAACAAAGGTCGTTGTTTGGGGCTTTTTTCAAAGACTTTTTTCAAAGACTTGTGTGTGATCGGGTAAGTTAAGTTTTATAAATGCAGCAGCCTCTCTCTCAGTGATTTGTCTATGAGCAAAACACTTTTACAAAACATGCAGGAGCTCAAAGAAACGTGTTGGGGCGTAAAGAGTGTCTTTTTGTCCCCAACGCCTCCACGAGCATTGGGGTGTTTTGGGCGCCTGTTGGGGCGTCAGCTTCCAAAATATTCTGCATCAAAATTGGCTTTAACGCTCAAATTTAGACCCTTAAACGCTGTCCGGTCTGAACGCAGCATAAGTTTAGTCTGCGGTAGGGCTCCGACTGGGCGATTTTTTGTTTCATTAATCATTTATTTGTTCAGAACGCAAAAGTCACTTGGAAGACAAGATTTAGAGGAAACGTTGCTTGAGGTTGTCCGGGGGATGTAGAGTTTGAAGCCTCGGTCACAATGACTCGTACGACCCACTCCGACCTGCTCCGACCCGCTCCGACCTGCTCCGACCCGCTCCGACCCGCTGCGACCTGCTCTGACCTGCTCCGACCTGCTCCTACCTGCTCCTACCTGCTGCGACCTGCTTTGACCTGCTGCGACCTGCTCTGACCTGCTGCGACCTGCTCTGACCTGCTGCGACCTGCTCCGACCTGCTCCGATCTCTGCAAAATTTTTTTTTGCTCATTTCCTACCTCGTTTTCGAGGCGTTGTTACGATAAAACAGCGCTCGCAGCTCGTTTGAATCTTTGAGTGTCAGGCGATTCGATTTGATTCCGATTCTTGGGGTCACGATTCGATTCAAAACAATTCTCGATTTTTATTCAGAAAGTTTGATTTAATAAATGAGAAAAGGGAAGTGTCTGACCAAGAGAATGAAAGAAAATGATCGTGAAGAATCAATAAATCCTGATCTTTTGTCTCCTAATAATAAGAACACAAACACATCTGTACCTGGTCCTGGTCCTGGCTTTGGTCTGGTTCATCCTCTGACGCCTCCTCTTGGTCCTGATCCAGTTCTGATCCATCCTCGGACTCAGACACGTTCTCTGGAGTCTGGTCCTGGTCTGGTTCTGATCCATCCTCAGATTCGGCTGCATTTTCTGGAGCCTGGTCTTGATCTTGGTCCTGGTCCTGGTCTTGGTCCTGGTCCTGGTCCGGCTCAGACTCCGGCTCAGGCTGGACTTTGGTTCCGTGGACTCTGAAGCGGTACAAACAGGTGTAATCCTCGTGGCCCCAGTTGGACAGAATTTTGAGCAGAATCAGCTGAAACGGTTCCTCGTTTTCCTCCTGAAACTCAACAAAACCAACGTCACAAACAGAAGAAAAGACAAAAAACGATTAAAGAAATGAGAGTTTTTATTCTGGAACATTTGGAGGAAAGAACATCGATGTCAGACTCACAATTCTGGTGAAAGTCTGTAGAGCCTCTCCGTTCTGATCATAAACAAACGAACCCAAGAGTTTCCCTTCCTCCTCCTCCTCATCTTCCTCCTCCCTCAGGCCCTGGAAAATACCAGAGTTAGTCCTGGTTTAGGCCTGTTTTAGTCCCAGTTTTAGTCCTGCTTTAGACCTGTTTTAGTCCTGCTTTGGTCCTGCTTTAGTCCTGCTTTAGACCTGCTTTAGTCCTGCTTTAGACCTGCTTTAGTCCTGGTTTAGTCCTGGTTTAGTCCTGGTTTAGTCCTGGTTTAGTCCTGCTTTAGTCCTGCTTTAATCCAGGTTTAGTCCTGTTTAGTCTTTTTAGTCCTGTTTTAGTTGTTTAGTCCTGCTTTATCAGGTTTAGTCCTGCTTTAGTCCTGTTTAGTCCTGTTTTAGTCCTGTTTTAGTCCTGTTTTAGTCCTGCTTTAGTCCTGTTTTAGTCCTGCTTTAGTCCTGGTTTAGTCCTGGTTTAGTCCTAGTTTTAGTCCTGCTTTAGTCCTAGTCTTTAGTCCTGTTTTCTTTTTAGTCCTGTTTTAGTCCTGCTTTAGTTTTTTTCCTGTTTTGTCCTGCTTTTCTGGTTTTTAGTCTGTTTTTTTTAGTCCTGTTTTTAGTCTTGTCCTTTTAGTCCTGCTTTAGTCCTGTTTATCCTGTTTTAGTTGTTTTAGTCCTGTTTATCCTGTTTTAGTCCTGCTTTAGTCCTGTTTATTTTTTTCTGTTTTAGTCCTGTTTTCTGTTTAGTCCTGTTTAGTCTGTTTAGTCCTGTTTTAGTCCTGTTTAGTCCTGTTTTAGTCCTGCTTTAGTCCGTTTAGTCCTGTTTAGTCCTGTTTAGTCCTGTTAGTCTGTTTTAGTCCAGTTTTAGTCCAGCTTTAGTCCTGCTTTAGTCCTAGCTTTAGTCCGTTTAGTCTGTTTAGTCCTGTTTAGTCCAGGTTTAGTCCTGCTTTAGTCCTGTTTAGTCCGTTTAGTCCTGCTTTAGTCCAGTTTAGTCCTGCTTTAGTCCTGTTTAGTCCTAGTCCGCTTTAGTCCGCTTTAGTCTGCTTTAGTCCTGTTTTAGTCCTGCTTTAGTCCTGCTTTAGTCCTGTTTTAGTCCTGTTTAGTCCTGCTTTAGTCCTGCTTTAGTCCTGTTTTAGTCCTGTTTAGTCCTGTTTAGTCCTGTTTTGTTTTAGTCCTGCTTTAGTCCTGTTTTAGTCTGTTTTAGTCCTGCTTTAGTCCTGCTTTAGTCCTGTTTTAGTCCTGGTTTAGTCCTGGTTTAGTCCTGCTTTAGACCTGCTTTAGTCCTGGTTTAGTCCTGTTTAGTCCTGCTTTAGTCCTGCTTTAGTCCTGTTTTAGTCCTGTTTTAGTCCTGCTTTAGTCCTGCTTTAGTCCTGTTTTAGTCCTGGTTTAGTCCTGTTTTAGTCCTGCTTTAATCCAGGTTTAGTCCTGCTTTAGTCCTGTTTTAGTCCTGTTTTAGTCCTGTTTTAGTCCTGCTTTAATCCAGGTTTAGTCCTGCTTTAGTCCTGTTTTAGTCCTGTTTTAGTCCTGCTTTAGTCTGCTTTAGTCCTGTTTTAGTCCTGGTTTAGTCCTGTTTTAGTCCTGCTTTAATCCAGGTTTAGTCCTGCTTTAGTCCTGTTTTAGTCCTGTTTTAGTCCTGTTTTAGTCCTGTTTTAGTCCTGTTTTAGTCCTGCTTTAGTCCTGTTTTAGTCCTGCTTTAGTCCAGCTTTAGTCCAGGTTTAGTCCAGGTTTAGTCCAGGTTTAGTCCAGCTTCAGTCCAGCTTCAGTCCAGCTTTAGTCCTGCTTTAGTCCAGCTTTAATCCAGCTTTAGTCCAGCTTTAGTCCAGCTTTAGTCCCGGTTCAGTCCTGGTCTTACATAACCCTGAAGTCTCTGGGAGCGCTGTGGACAGTCCCGGTTGGAGACAGAGATTTGGGGATGTGTTCCAGGGAAAAGGCCGAGGGCAGGATCAGAGCCGAGAGTCGGATCAGGAGGAACCCGGACGAGCCTCGGAAAGACCAGCAGTTTCCAGGATGAACGTCCGGCTGGAACAGAGTCGGAACGTTTGGGTTAGATCAACGGGAACAAGACACAAACACTACACCTGATATCAGTCTAAACACCTGTACAAGTGTAGAAGAACCACATAATGACCTGGATAACTGTGTAATAAGAGAGTTCTGACCTGTATATTTGTGTAATAACTAGTGATGGGAAGATTACCTGATTTGCACCGATACATTGATTTAAACATGCGCGATGTGAGTGCATCGGTAGAAAGGAGCTATATCGATGCAGATTGCGTGACAAAAGCAGCCTGCTTCGGATTATCTGACTATTGCCCCGATAAATCTAGATTCATCGGGGGCAATAGATTCTCCTACACAGACACGCACATACACTCGCCCACAAGCTGAAGCTGACACTGATGCGAACGCATTTCTGTTTCTGACATTCCTATAGGCTGTTTGTGGTTTACTTTCATCTGAAAATGTGCCAACAAACAGCTCAATCTGTTCTGACGTTTGTCTCTTTCAGTCAAAGTACCTTTCATTCTCACAAGCCTGCGTAATAACAAACAATAAACAGTGTCCAGTGTGCCTTACCTGTGTATTGTAAGAAAAAGACAGGCAAAGCAAATCTTCCAAAGCGTCTCCAGGTGTTGAAGATCCTCGTAGTCCATTGAAACTCGTGTTCAGAAGAAAAGAAAGTTTGATGCGCTCCGCAACAAGTAGCTATTATTCCACCGTGAATGTGCAGGACAGTTGTGCGTCTGCGCTTGGTAAAAGTCCTTTCTGTGTTTATGTCCAAATCTTCTCGTCCTCGCTGTGTTTTCTCCGCGCGCTGCTGTCCCTCTTTGCCCCTCGCATGGGCTGAATGCGACACCTCTATCGCTGGCAGTTTGATAGTAGACCGAAATAAAGCACTCCAGAATGGACCTATTATTTGGCTTTTCCCCACATATTTATCTAACATGTTGGTCTCTGATTTGCCCCGCCTCCACAGCAGTTCTGTCCAATGAGAGTGCTGGGTCTCACACATAGGCTACGTCTGATTATGCTTTTAAAGTCTGACTGCACACATCACTGTGAAAAATATGATTATGATTTCATGACTGAAAGATACTTTTACATGGCTTGAATTTATCTGGTGTAATAGAGACCTGTGATTACTAAACAGACTAAATATTTTTAAGTATTTGAATAAAAAACAATGTTGAGTGAATGGAGATGCATCGTGATCAGGGGGCATATCGAACCGAATCGATCGTTAGCTGTAAGACATGTATCTTAAAAAATCGTATCGTTGCTAGTGTATCGGAATGCACATCGTATCGGACAAAGATCCAAGATTCCCATCACTAGTAATACGAGTGTAATTAGAGTGAACTGACTTGTGTGTTTAATAAGAGAGTTCTGACCTGTATAACGACTCGTGGAGACTGGCTGAAGTGCCACAGTGGAATCCCAAACAGACTGAGCAGAGCCGCTTTAGACTCGTACGTCTGAGAGCAGCGAGTGCTTACGATACTGCCCCCTACAGGACACACACAGGAACAGCAGCAGCAGCTTTTAACAAACAGGAAATCAAACTGAACGTAGATGACAAGACAGAGCTTCCAGTCCTGACACAGAACAGGAGAGAGAGGATTATAAAAGGACGGAGAGCCTGGTTTGTGTTTGTAAAAGTGGCTCTAACCGGCTTTAGCTTTAGCTTCTGTTTAGTCTGGAACATTTAAATAAGTCATAAAGTGGTGTCAGGAAAACAAACGTTATTTTTAAATTCCACAACAAATTAAATAACTAGATTTTAGGAGTTACTGCTTTAATCATTGCTCAAAATTATTTTTCTTAAGGTTAAGTGTAACCAGTGTAAACCCACATGAGGGACCAGGTTGGAGAGATGTGGTAGTGTGGTGTGGTAGATAAACTCCCTCCCTCAGGTGTAAGCAGTGGTGTGCTGGGATCATTTTTCAGCCCGGGAAAATTAGATCTTAGTTTGGCCATTTGTTTATTGAGTCATGTGACTGAGCAGGTAGTTGAGTGGTTAAGAACTGCGCAACTTTTGTCTTTTTTCCTACAGTGAGAAAAAGCTGATAAATATAAAAGGAAGAAGGTTTGAGAGACAGAGTCACCTCCAGACTCCAGAGCGAAGTCGGCCAGTCCAGTTCTATCTTCAGAAAAGTGTCTCAGAGCCGTTTGGACCAAAGCCTGGACGTCCTGGAGAAAACACATCATCAGCAGCAGCAGCAGCAGCATCATCATCATCATTATCCTCATCGTCATCGTCATCCTCATCAGTGTGTTTTAAAAAAGGACGTTTTCTCCAAAGTTTCTCGTCAAAAGCTGAAATCTAATCAAATCAGTTTATTTTTGCATAGCCCAAAATCACAACAACAGTCGTCTCTGAGGACTTCAGAAGATTATTCATTTATCAAACATAAATAGTAGGAAATAAAAATAAAACAAACATTCAGAAGCCGTTTCTCTGACACCTACATCACATTCTAATCTCTGCAGTCAAATATTCAATCAAACTTTATTTCAGACTCAAGGTCCATATAAAACATTTAAAAAAGACAAGACACAAACACAAGAATAATTTAGAAAACATGTAAGCAGAGCCACCAATGCCTCCAGAGCTCAGAGTAAAATCTATTAGTACTCCGCCCTGGCAAACTTAAAACATTTATAATTTCATTTTGTGAGACGTCAAGACGCTTCACAAACAAATACATAAAGTCACGAATTACAGCGTCCAGCATAGGAATGTTATTGTGCACAAATAACAGGCTGGCACTGAGGGACTTTCAATAAAATGCGTAGTGCATCATTATATGCAACCTGCAGCTTTCTGTATTTACTTTTACTATATCTGCACCACAGGTGGCAGTGTAGAGCGGCGTGCAGTAAGCTCTAAACAGTGCGATTTTCAATCAAAACAAGGAATTTCAATGTAATGTAGAAGAACAATTCTTTTTGTGAATGAAAGTAGACACTCTTAGGTCTCGTCTGATCAGGATTCCAGCTGCTCAGAGTTTTTATGGAGCTGTGAAGATTGTTTAAACTGTGTGAGAACAGGACTGGA
The DNA here is from genome assembly GCA_038363315.1 of Mugilogobius chulae. NCBI lineage: Eukaryota > Metazoa > Chordata > Actinopteri > Gobiiformes > Gobiidae > Mugilogobius > Mugilogobius chulae. Next base: position 104,384 of record JBBPFD010000163.1, read on the forward strand.
TCTGAAAGAGTTAAAGCGTTTTGTCTTTGTTCATTGTGTTTCTCTGTGATGATTCTGTGACGTACCTGTAGTGTGACTCCTTCTCCTCCTGTTGCAGGTGGTGTCTCTTCCTCTGGGGGGCGCTGTCGTTCCTGCTGCTGCAGTCGGAGCTCCAGAGCAGAGAGCGCCCCCTGCAGGCTCTGCTCACTCACAAACCTCTGCGACATGAACTCCAGAACAGACACCGACACAGAGTCTTTACCAGACCGGACCTGAGACACCTGAGAGAGCTGAGAGCCGAAGACCTGAGCCCGGACCTGCTCCTGGACCTGAGTCTGGACCTGAGAGAGAGAGAGAGAGAGAGAGAGAGAGACCTGTGAGACCTGGACCTGGACCAAGACCAGGACCTGAGAGAGAGAGAGACCTGTGAGACCTGGACCTGGACCAAGACCAGGACCTGAGAGAGAGAGAGACCTGTGAGACCTGGACCTGGACCAAGACCAGGACCTGAGAGAGAGAGAGAGACCTGTGAGACCCGGACCTGGACCAAGACCAGGACCTGAGAGAGAGAGAGAGACCTGTGAGACCCGGACCTGGACCAAGACCAGGACCTGAGAGAGAGAGAGACCTGTGAGACCCGGACCTGGACCAAGACCAGGACCTAAGAGAGAGAGAGACCTGTGAGACCCGGACCTGAGTCTGGACCTGAGTCTGGACCTGAGAGAGAGAGAGAGACCTGTGAGACCTGGACCTGCTCCTGGACCAAGACCTGGACCTGAGACAGAGAGAGAGACCTGTGAGACCTGAGTCTGGACCTGCTCCTGGACCTGAGAGAGAGAGACCTGTGAGACCTGGACCTGGACCAAGACCAGGACCTGAGAGAGAGAGAGACCTGTGAGACCTGGACCTGGACCAAGACCAGGACCTGAGAGAGAGAGAGAGACCTGTGAGACCCGGACCTGGACCAAGACCAGGACCTGAGAGAGAGAGAGAGACCTGTGAGACCCGGACCTGGACCAAGACCAGGACCTGAGAGAGAGAGAGACCTGTGAGACCCGGACCTGGACCAAGACCAGGACCTAAGAGAGAGAGAGACCTGTGAGACCCGGACCTGAGTCTGGACCTGAGTCTGGACCTGAGAGAGAGAGAGAGACCTGTGAGACCTGGACCTGCTCCTGGACCAAGACCTGGACCTGAGACAGAGAGAGAGACCTGTGAGACCTGAGTCTGGACCTGCTCCTGGACCTGAGAGAGAGAGACCTGTGAGACCTGCTCCTGGACCAAGACCTGGACCTGAGATAGAGAGAGACCTGTGAGACCCGGACCTGCTCCTGGACCAAGACCTGGACCTGAGACAGAGAGAACTGTAATCGTGACTTTTTGTGACGTTTTTCCTTGAGTTGTAAAAGTCCCAGAGTGTTTCTTCACATAGAGCAGGGTGTCAAACTCATTTTGACAAAGGGCCATATTGGCATCATGTTTGTCCTCGAAGGTCCGGTTGTAACTAAAATGAACCTAAATAATCTTTGACATTACAATAATAATCTTTGTGTAAGATTTTTGTGTATTTATTCAAGTGACAAACTGAATATACATCCACAATAGTCTGAAAAAGGAATTGCTTTTTAAGTTTCATCCAAATGATTGAATTAGGTTAAGACACCTCAATTACTCCTCTGACTAATATACTAAGATTAAAGTAAAACTTATAAGACCTCGAGGGCCACACATTTAACATTTACAATGATTCATTTTTAAAAGATATGTCGCCCACAAACAAATTCATTTCAATTATTCTTTAAATAATCTGCATTATTATTTTCATCCTAATCAAGCAGACTTAGTTTGTGCTCCAGATTATGAATAAAAACACTTTTTCTCTCTCATTCTCAGTGATGTTGTGGCTCCATTGATCTGGTCTCGTCACATTCAGGAGCAAAACTCATTGCCTGGAAAGCAGGGCTGGACTGGGAAAAAAATTCGGCCCTGGAATTTTTGCCTCAGACTGGCCCACTATATATATATATATATATATATAACCAATAACAAAATTGAGATTTGTGAACACTAAAAATCAGACTATTATCTATGAAAATCTTTAAAAACTATAAACATACCTAAAATTTTATTCCTTTTAACATTAAGAAAACGGCAATAAAATTCTAATTCCAACAAATATTAACTTTATTTTGTGCAATTACTACTAGCCAACTAAGTTGATATTATTATGAATTCATATTTTTGCAGTGTTAGTTTTACAGTGTAGTCAGCTCCACAGGCTGAGTTGAAAAGGCTGCACTCGTTCCAAAGCTGAGCTGTGCTTATTTCACACGTGATCAGAGCCACCGTTTGTAAAATGATGCGGTAGATTAGACGTTATACCGCGGACACGCATCCTCCTCACTGAGGGCTGAGTGTCCTCTCCACGCGGCCTGTCGGTGCTGCTCTGTCCTAGTTGAGCGAACGCGCAGTGTCGGGGCCGTTCTCTGTGTGTGTCTGGCGCGGTCTGGCGCTCAAAGCCCGGAGCGCTGCACACAAACACAACAGAGAGACGCAAACACGAAACATGTGCATCACAACGTGTGCAGTTATCACTTTGCCGTGAATGAGCGGGGGCCGCGCGCGGGCGGGGCCGGTGCGCTCCCTGCGCTGGGCTGCTGGGCAGCTGTTTGCTTGTAACATATGATGTGTATACGTTATTCAGACCGGACCGGCCCAAAACGGCATCGGCCCACCGGGAAAACTCCCGGTGGGCCGATGGCCAGTCCAGCCCTGCTGGAAAGTCCAGACTGATATATCTCTGTATTTTTACACAGAGAGAGTGTGGATCTAGGCAGCGCGCATGGATCTAGGCAGCGAGTGTGGATCTAGGCAGCACGCATGGATCTAGGCAGCACGCATGGATCTAGGCAGCGAGTGTGGATCTAGCAGCGCGCATGGATCTAGGCAGCGAGTGTGGATCTAGGCAGCGCGCGTGGATTAGGCAGCGAGTGTGGATCTAGCAGCACGCATGGATCTAGGCAGCACGCATGGATCTAGGCAGCACGCATGGATCTAGGCAGCGCGCATGGATCTAGGCAGCACGCATGGATCTAGGCAGCACGCATGGATCTAGGCAGCGCGCATGGATCTAGGCAGCACGCATGGATCTAGGCAGCGAGTGTGGATCTAGGCAGCGCGCATGGATCTAGGCAGCGAGTGTGGATCTAGGCAGCACGCATGGATCTAGGCAGCACGCATGGATCTAGGCAGCGCGCATGGAAGCGCGGCGGAAGGATAAACAACATGGCGCACCGGAAAACCGAGAGTTTGTTCTATTCACCGGTAAAGGCCGTTTTAATTTACCAAAAGACATCGCGTCAATAGTCGTGTTCAAGATGGTCAAGGCAGTGCAGTCGGCTCGAGCCGGTAAGAGGACAGATGACAGCGTGAGAACTAGAAGCCTTTATGCTCTTCTCTGATTGGTTCCCTCCGCTTTCTGTTAGCTGAGCTTTGCTCCGCCCTAGAAATCCAGTTGACTCGAGGGCGACCAGACTCACTGCTGGTGCAGCGGATTCTCCAGGCAACAAAACTCATAGCTCAAATTAAACTTCAAACTTGAATCAGCGTTGTTCGGACTCAGGCTTATTGAGGCTTCAGTTGGAGATGAAGCTAGTTTCAGCTCAGGATTTTAATTTGATGAATACCCTCACTGTATAATGTATAATGCTTTGTTTGTGTTTCTGACTGTCTGGTGCAGGTTCTGGAGCTGGTCACATGTTCCTCTGCAGCCGGACAGAGCCTCCACTTCCTGTGAGACAGACTGCAGCGCCCCCTGGAGACGAGACAGCTCCGAGAACAGCACGTCCTGAGACTCCACCTCAGCAGATCTGTGTGGACAGAGAGAGAAGGAGATTAGGAGAGAAGAGGAGAGAAGGAGAGAGAGAAGAAGAGAGAGGCAGGGAGGAGAGAGGGGAAGAAAGAGAGGAGATGTGTGGACAAACAGAGGGAGAAAACAACTTTAGACAAGGAGAGAGGAAGGAAGGAGAGAAAGAAAAAAAGAGGAGTGAAGGAGAAGATTAGAGACAGGGCGAGATGTAGAGGCTTTAGACAAGGAGAGAGCGAGAGGAAAGAGAGGGAGGGAGAAAGAGAGAGAGAAGAGGAGAGAGGAGAAGGGAAAGAGAAGGAGAGAAAGAAAGAGAAACAGAGAGAGGGGAGGGAGGGAAGGAAGGAAATAGGAAGGAGAGGGAAAGAGATGAATAGACAGATATGGAAGAAAGAGAAGGAAGGGAGAGGAGAGGGAGAGAGAGGAGAGGAGAAAGAGAGGAGAGAGAGGGAGATGAGAGAGAGAGGAGAGAGAGAGGGAGAGGAGAGAGAGAGGAGAGGAGAGAGGATGAGAGAGAGAAAAGGAGAGAAGGGGAGAGAGGAGAAGGGGAAAGAAAGAAGGAGAGAGAGAAAGAGAAACAGAGAGAGAAGGAAGGAAGGAAGGAAGGAAGGAAGGAGAGAAGATCTGTGGACAAACAGTGAAGCAGAAGATTGAAAGAAGACGAGATGAAAAGACTCAGATGAGAAGAGATGGAGGGGGGAAAGAGAAAAAAGAGTGAGGGAGAGGAAAAAAGAAAAATAGGGAGGAGAGAAGAAAAGAAGAGAACGAAGGAGAGAGGAGATCTATGGACATACAGTGTAGAAGATTAGGAGAGAAGAGGAGATGTAAGAGGAACAGAGGGAGGAGAGAAGGAGAGAGAGAGAGAGAGAGAGAGAGAGAGAGAGGGAAGGTGAAAAGGAGGAGAGAGAAGGGAGAGAGGAGTGGAAAAGAAGAGAAGAGAGAGAGAAAAGGAGATGTGCAAACAAAGAATGAAGATCAGAGACAGAGAGTGACAGATTTACCCGAGAGGAGCAGGAATCTGAGAGTCTCTGAGAGCAGACGCCTGTTTCAGCTCCAGAGCCTGAAAACATCACAAAACCACAATGTAAGGTCCCTCCAGCTCCAGAGCCAAACGCAGCCTAGTCCTGGTTCTGGTTCTGGTCCTGGTCCGGGTCCTGACCTGGGTCCTGGTCCGGAGCTGGTCCAGTTGGGTCTGGATCTGCTGCAGTTTGAGGGACAGATTCTGCTGCTGCTCCGACTCTTCCTGTCGCGTCTGAAAAGCACAAAAACAGTTCAGCTTTCACGTTCACGCAGGACTGATCGATCATCTGATTGATTGACTGATTGATTGATTATCACTGCCACGGCTCCAGACCTGCTCCCAGGCTCTGCGGTCCTGCTCCAGTCTGGTCCTGATCTGGTCCAGCTGCTGTTCCAGGATCGAGTCTTTGGGTCAGGCTCCGGGTCACCACCTCTGTCCTCCTCCATCTGTTCCATAGCAACGACAGACTCTGCTCCACCCGCTCCAGACGAGACCAGTCCAGGTCTGAGACCTGAACACAGACTCAGCTTTAGTCCTGTTTTAGTCCTGCTTAGTCCTGCTTTAGTCCTGTTTTAGTCCTGCTTTAGTCAGCTTTAGTCCTGCTTTAGTCCTGCTTTAGTCCTGCTTTAGTCCAGCTTAGTCCAGCTTTAGTCCTGCTTTAGTCCTGCTTTAGTCCTGCTTTAGTCCTGCTTTAGTCCTGCTTTAGTCCTGCTTTAGTCCTGGTTTAGTCCTGGTTTAGTCCTGCTTTAGTCCTGCTTTAGTCCTGCTTTAGTCCTGTTTTAGTCCTGTTTTAGTCCTGCTTTAGTCCAGCTTTAGTCCTGCTTTAGTCCTGCTTTAGTCCTGCTTTAGTCCTGCTTTAGTCCTGCTTTAGTCCTGTTTAGTCCAGCTTTAGTCCTGCTTTAGTCCTGCTTAGTCCTGCTTTAGTCCTGCTTTAGTCCTGGTTTAGTCCAGCTTAGTCCTGCTTTAGTCCTGCTTTAGTCCTGCTTAGTCCTGCTTTAGTCCTGTTTTAGTCCTGCTTTAGTCCTGTTTTAGTCCTGCTTAGTCCTGTTTAGACCTGCTTTAGTCCTGCTTTAGTCCTGTTTTAGTCCTGTTTAGTCCTGCTTTAGTCCTGCTTTAGTCCTGTTTAGTCCAGGTTTAGTCCTGTTTAGTCCTGCTTTAGTCCTGTCAGAACCTGTTTTCCTTCTGCAGACGCCTCCTCAGCCTCAGACTCAGCTTCAGTCTGATCTGTCTCTGTTTCCTCTGGGTCTTTGTACGTCTGAAGCTCCGTCTTTAGGCCCAGTCCTGGTTCTGATCCTGGTTTATCTGATCCTGGTTCTGGTCTAAGTGAGTCCTCTGCGGCGGAGTCAGGCTCAGGTGAATCTGCGTGAGAGGTCAGAGGTGGTAGAAAAGGCAGCTCTGATTGGACGAGCTCAGACACGGAGGAAGAGTGAAGCAGAGAGGAGAGTCCGCTCCAGAGTAAACCTGAAACAGACACCACAATCAGATCATTATTATAAAGATAATCTAAAGGTCTCACTGTGATTAAGGGAGAAGTATTGGTTGTTCTTTTTGGATTACAAATACAACAGAGATTAGACTTCCTTTAAAAACTAGCATCATATCTTGTGGACAAACGGTGCTTTTGTAGAGAGTGTCTGGACCTTTTGTATTGTCTGCTGTTTAGAGGAGGAACAGAAGAACTGACTCTGAATAATAGTTCAAACTGCAGCAGAACTTGAGGCCTTAAGTCTACAAGATATTTACTGATCTGGAGCCAAAAGTACTATTCGTAATATTTACCCAACGACGTCTGTAAACTTTAAATGACCCACGACCTCTGAGTTTTTTACAGCGTTCGCACGGACAAATTCAATGTCTGTGATTTCTTGTTTTACAGACTTTCCAGAAACGGCGACAGATGATTTAAGGCAACAACTATTTAATAACTATTGTTTCTTGTGTTTTCGGTTTGATTTAACGTGAATCGGCGAACGTTAAACTGACCTGAGCCGCGGCAGCAAATGTAGCTCCTCGTCACATTGTTGAGTCGTTTATCAGAATCACATCCACATCAGATTTCTCTCTTTTAATCTATTTACGGTGATAAAATCCAAACATTCAAACTTTGCGGCGTTCTGTCCAAACTTTTCCTCAAACGTCCATCTTCTCGTCCTTCTGTTGCTACGACGACAAGGTTGTTGTTCTTCCGGTTCACGGACTTTCAATCGTAGTTTCATTAATCTTTAGCGTTTTAATCTTGGAAAAACGACAATTTCGTTTGAAAATGATCCCTAAACAGTACTAATAATAATTTTGTTCAAATCTGAAGGTAAAGAAAAGCCGCAGAGTCATTATTATTTAATTTACAAACCGTTCACGGATGTAAAACACAGACAGACACATTCACAATGACTTAAGAATCACATGAGAACGTCTGAGTTTGGTGAATTACAGGAGGAAACATTCGGGGGAAACTTTACAGACATTTTGTACAGACATGGACGATTCACACGGGAGTAGAAACTCAGACGACGCCCGGAATTATTACATTTACATGAGGTCCAGGGGTAAATATTATGCTGTGTGAATAGGACTAAATACAAAGCTCATAAAAACCTTTCTGACCTAAACATCCAGTGTTCAGTGAGTTTGAGATGCTTCTTTCAAGTGCCCTTCTGTCACTAAAAACAGATCAAAACTCTCATTTGTGCCTCAGGTGATTGAGCAGGTCAATAAACTTCAACTTCATTTAATACACAGGGTTTCTGCTACATGTAATTGATCTAAATAAAAGCCACCACACTAATGTTTTCTTGTGTCATCTGTTGTAGACGCACCGACGGCTGTGACAGCAGGAAAAGTGCAGCTTCTGAACTGGGTTTTAATGGGGAAAGGTTGTAGAGGTGGGCGGGTTGTGCTGTGATTTTACAGCTGTTAAAAAAAGAAGAGTAAAAGGCTTTAACAGGAGATTAGGAACTTTCTTCTAACAAGACACAAGGGTTAAATTCACTTCAAAATAAAGGTGGAGAAAAGTAAGCAATGAAATATTTGTTAAACTTTTCAGAGAATACCTGAAAACATATTTAATTATGATATTAAAAAAAATCTATATTGAGATACAAGTTTGGCCCAGCACAAATACAAAGTAAGAATAGAAGTTGTATTGGTGAGTTTTTGAAATGTAAAAGACTCACTGAAGAAAATGGCGAAGACGAGCAGCAGGAACAGAGTGAAGCCCAGAGGAAGCCTGAACACAAACACAGGTCAAAGGTTAAAGCTGTTATGTTCACATGTTTAGTGTGAAAGTGTTTACCTCTTGTTTTTGTCCGAGTTGATCTGAGTCCATTTGGTCCTGATCCACCTGAAGAGTCGGACTGAAGTCTGAGCTACAAACACAAACACACACACAGACTTTTAAAGACTTTAGAGACTGGAATACTAAAGAAACTTCCACCAGAAACTAAAACACGACATGACAAAGTGTAGAAGCAGAGTTTATCTAGAGCAGGGCTATTCAACTTTATTTTCCAGAGAACCACGGCTTCTGGGCCGGATAGTGGCACAATACGTCAGCGCTTTTGACACCAGGTTGCACCAGATATTCAGAGGACTAGATTTGTTTCCATATTGATAATAACTTATGCTGCAGTCGTTTTTTTGTTGCCGGTAATAACCACATCTGAACCTAGAGTATCTCATCATTAAACCACATCTAAACCAAGACCAAAGAAGATCTAAAGAATTAAAAAACCAGGACTGAAATAAAGTCTAAGATTGTTGTATCTCAACCTTTTTCAGTCGCGACCCCCCAAGCACAAAATGTAGGCGACCTACAAAGTGGTAATGTGTTATGTTTGTTTTTATTTTGAAGCCATAAGCCTGGGTACCTTCTTCTGTAGGCCAGAAAATATGAATGTATGTCTATCATGCATTCGAAGAGTGTCAAACCATATTTAGGATGTCAATATTAAATTTCACATATCACTTGGGGACCCAAAGAAATCCTTCCGCGACCCCCATGTGGGTCCCGACCCCCAGGTTGAGAACCACTGGTCTAGATAATAAGTGAAGCATATTAAGTGAGCATATTTTTACGGTCTTAAAACAAGTTTTGCCGATGGAACAAAAACAAATGGGAGTGTTTTGCTAAAATATGAAATATGTCACTGGAAATGGGTAAAAACACATTAGGATAGTTGAGAAAAACTCCAGAATTAAATCTACAAACAAAAATGTAACTTTTATAGTATTTATAAAGTGATTAAGGGCCGGATCAGATTTTTGGAGGGCTGATTTGGCCCCCGGGCCTTAAGTTGAATAGGCCTGATCTAGAGCTTCAAACACACACTAGAGCAGGAGTCTCAAAGTCACAGCTCCAGCTCCGTTTAAGTTTGAGAGTCTGCTGCACTAAAGACTGTGGCTGGAAACACATTTTTAAAGGAAACTTCTACAAGAAACTAAAACACGACATGACAAAGTGTAGAAGCAGAGATTATCCAGAGCTTCAAACACACACACAGACTTTTAAAGACTTTAGAGACTGAAATACTAAAGAAACTTCCACCAGAAACTAAAACACGACAAGACAAAGTGTAGAAGCAGAGTTTATCTAGAGCTTCACAGAAGAAACAGCTGATCAGAGAAGATGTATCTGCCGTTTATACTAGAGCTGGGTGGTATGACCCTGGGTGGTATTTTTCAAAATGATATCGGTGTCACGGTATTTGAGGAGGAATGAGCAGACTAGAATAATCCCAGGTTTGAATAGTGCGATAAAAGAGGTGACATACATGTAATGAGCTGAAGAAATGAGAATGCATGACTTGCAGTTGAAAAAAAGAAGGCATACTGCTCTGCCCGGAGGCAGACTGGGGCGGACGTGTTTCCCTCCTCCATTGGGGGTAGCCTTTTAACTGTTGGGAGCACGTGTAGTCCATGTGTGGGTGACGTGGTGTGTAGTTAACAGTCTGCTGTGTCCAGAGAGACTTTATGTAAAACTGCAAACTTTTCGTTGTCTGATCGGATCGAGGTACATGCAGGGTGATTTTACTTTGTAATTGCGGACATAGTTAACTTTCTTTTTCCTGTTTGGTGCGTTGTGATCTTTGTTTGGTGCAGAGCTTCACTTTGCTGGGTTGGGCGGACAGGAGGGTAGCTTGGGGCCGTGTTCTGGTCAGGGAGAGGCGGGCGGGGGATGTGGGCGGTCTTCAAGCGGCTGTGCGGCTGGTCTGCAGTCGGAGCAGAAGGCTTATGTGGTGGGATCAGCGCGTATGCTGCGTTCTGCCGCTCTTTGTTCCAGACAAACGCACACACCGGTGTATGAAAAGTCCATATCATTTAAAAAAAAAACACCAGTGTCCAGTATGAAAGGATATACCGCCCAGCTCTAGTTTATACCACGGTGAGATGCACATGCTGCCGTACGGTAAAAAAGCTCAACACACAATAACAACAGACAAAGGAACCAGCTTTGATTAAAACAAAGAAAGAACTTGGATCTTAGACTTTGTAAGCTTCCCAGGTGAACTGTTTCAGTTTGTAGCCGTGTTATAAAAGTGCAGTAAACACAGAGATGACTCCACTTTGTGTCGTTGTGTATTAAAACTGCTTAAGAGACGGCTCTCAGGTGTTTACTGTTCACATAAAACATCAATATCACACCACACAACAAAAACAAGACAACGCAAAGACGCTACAACTATGTGAACTTTAGAGAAGACGAGTTTCAGAAACAGGACAGAGTAAAGAGTTTATAAGTGAGAGTTTTTAAAGTTGTAATGTTCCCTCCACACCACACGGCGGAGTCTGAACCTGCAGCTCGTCCCAGCGCCGCAGAAACACTCAGGCCCTGATTTACTAAGCGTTTGCACAGACGCAAAGTGAATTGCACGCGCAAAAAAGGGAGCACAACGATTTACCATGCATGTGCAAAAGAAATAGCGTCTTTCACGTGACACAGTTTTGCGCTGCGCCAGTTTAGCACCTTTGGTATCATGAATATGTAATTTCGGGCATTTTTGCGTCATGCCGCAAAATATAGGCGGAGGAAATGCAAATGTCGTTAAAAAGCGCCTGCAACCAACGTCGAGGGTGTGGCAGCTGTAATACTCCGCCGGAGAAGACGCAGAAACCAGAGAGGTGCGTGTAAATGTAGAAACATTAGAAGAGGATTTCATTTATCGTCATTTTCTCGTCTGGTATCTGGCTCATCCAGAGGACAGTGGCAGTTGCTGCTGGTATTTCACAGAGCAATGCATCACATGCCATTCATATTAATAATAGTAATAGTCTAAATTAAAATGATAGTTTTACAAGAACAATAATATTGTCACAATAATAATTAATAATAACTAGTATAGTTATTATTATTATAACAATAATTAATAATACGTATTATTATAACAATAATTGATAATACGTATTATTATAACAATAATTAATAATACGTATTATTCTTTTATTATTATTATTATTATTATTATTATTATTATTATTATTTATATTTGATTATTATTGTCGCTGTCTTCATCGCACTGCGGCGGATATACAGCCCCCAAAAAGCCGCTCACATCGTAGTGGCTTGCTGCATCTTACACAACATTGCAAAAAGACACGGCCTGCAAGATGATGCTGTTATAATATAATACAGTATAATCATATGTGGTGAGGTTTTGGAGGAGCCTGGTTAAATCAAGACAACGCTGCTGCAAGCACGGAATGCTCTCTAAAATCATTTCACAGGCAAAGTATGGTTTGGAGACACAAGACAACATGCAACGCGATTTCAATATGATTTTATTATTTTTTCTCTTTCTCAGCGTGCGTCCAGACGTCTGTGGCGTCTCCTCGACCTCGCGCGCCGCCGTGCGCACTGTGCCGTGCTTTCCTCACTAGCTGGATGCGCTGTGCGGTGGTCACTCACAATGAGGGCCTGAACAGATGTTTTTAGAGTGGACACAGTCCCGCGAACCTCGCATTACTCCTGTGAGTGCCCGTACCTCCTGCGCCACGGAAGAAAGACCCTCGCGTTCTGGTTTTTGAGTTCTTCCAGTAGCGCGTATATATCCACTGCGTCACTGATTTGGCCCGTTCCTGGAGCTTGAGCTGATTTTCACAGGTATCTAAACAAATAATACGCTTAAAAATAAGCTTATTAATTAATAAATGTATTTATAATGTGTATCCTGCTGGTTATGCAATAGGGTGAATATTGGTAAAGAGGGACAATATGTGAAGCGGACACTTATGTTTGAGGCTTTGTATATTAAAATATGTGCAATTCTACAACTTATATTTAACTCTTTAATGATCTTTGGCATGTGCAGAATTAAAAATATTTTTTCATGTAATATTTGATGATATAAATGGTCTCAGTGAAAGAGTGTGATCCTGCAATGTCTGTGATAAATTGTGTTATGGTTATAACTTCGGAAAGCTTAAAGATAGAAAGTTATTATTATTATTATTATTATTATTATTATTATTATTATTATTATTATTATTATTATTATTATTATTCATTTTTTTATTTATACCGGGAGGCTCAATGAGACAAGACTCTCCTTTTCATTGGCGCCCTGTTTAAAATAAAAACACAATCATTAAAACATTTTATACAATACATATTAAATTAAATTAAAACAAGTACAAATATGATTAGAAATCTCTGCCACCAAATGACTAAAACAACAGTTGTGAGTTGGCCTGTTGGCCTTTCCAACGGCATTTATTTTATTCGTGATATCTTGCCAGATGGCCTTGCGGCTCTTGTGATGGTTTTATTCCTCTGCATGGGTCAGCTCCTCGTGACGAGAGTTTGCTTCTTCCACGAGGACCTTAGTTCCTCGGGGTCGAAATTTTTTTTCGTTTGCGAGTCTCTTCCTCTATGTGGAAACTGAAGCACGCAAAAGGGTCATTTACATAGGTCCGCCTTCATCGGTTTGCTCCCGCACTACTGACGCAGTTTCTCTTTGTTGATCGCGTGCAACACGCCCACTTCAGGGACGCGCAAAATTCTGAACTGCGGCCGCAAATTAGTACGTGCTATTATCCACCTTAGTAAATCAGGGCCTCAGACTCTTCCTGGAGAGAGGAAGAAGAGCCGCCCAGGCTTTGAGAGAGCCGCCGTACACCAGGCAGGCTGCAGGGGGCGCAAAGACACAACAGTAATGGGTTTAATACACCAGGCAGGCTGCAGGGGGCGCAAAGACAACAGTGAGAGGGTTTAATACAAGAGGCAGGCTGCAGGGGGCGCAAAGACACGACAGTAACAGGTTTAATACAAGAGACAGGCTGCAGGGGGCGCAAATACACAACAGTAACAGGTTTAATACAAGAGACAGGCTGCAGGGGGCGCAAAGACACAACAGTAATGGGTTTAATACACCAGGCAGGCTGCAGGGGGCGCAAAGACACGACAGTAACAGGTTTAATACAAGAGGCAGGCTGCAGGGGGCGCAAATACACAACAGTAACAGGTTTAATACAAGAGACAGGCTGCAGGGGGCGCAAATACACAACAGTAACGGGTTTAATACAAGAGGCAGGCTGCAGGGGGCGCAAATACACAACAGTAACAGGTTTAATACAAGAGACAGGCTGCAGGGGCGCAAATACATCAGTGAGAGGGTTAAATACAAGAGACTATGCAACAGACTAATGCCACGTTCAGACAGGACAGCGTTGAAGCGTCTAATTTGTGCGTTAAAGTGTATTTTGACGCCCCAAAACGCCCCAACACTCGTGGAGGCGTCAGGGACAAGGACACTCTTCTTCTCTGTGTTCTCTCTCGTTTGTGTGAGTGTTTGTTCTGCTCTAGGACAGATGACTGAGAGAGAGACTGTCTCTGTCCTCCTCCAGTGTCACGTCCTACAGCAGTCCTTTCCTCTGGATGTGAGAGGAGAACAGCAGCAGGTCACATGACACAGGAGTGACAGAGGCCAGGATTGGTGGATGCCAAACTTGCCAAAGTGTCCACTGCAGGTTTGAGCGTCTACGGACAAGACGCGGCATTAGCAGGCGCACGAACAAGAGAATTTCACCGCTCTAGTCGCCAATACAAGACGCAAATTCGCTGGACGTCCTAAGACGCAGGTTTACATTGACTTCACATGTAAACTGGATGCTTTGGACGTCCCAGTCTGAACGCGGCAGAAGAGGAGCCACAACTACAACAAACTGGTTAAAGCCAACAGAGATGAATTAAGAAACAGCGAAGGACGGACTTGCAAACGGGGAGACCGGGAGTTCATCTCAGCTGCTGTGGCTGACAACGCATAGGCTCATCTGATCTATGCGCAGTGACAACCACAATCACAGCCACCAGCACAGACAGATTTACTGCTGATGCTAAAGCTACAAGCAGCAGACACGTTTTAAACACAAAAATACTGTTACTACAACTACGACTCAAACACTAAAAACACGGCTCAGACCTGTGAAGACGACAGCGCTCCAGAGAACGGACAAGACACTGAACAGGAGAGAGAGAACCGTGTGTCTGGAGTCTGCAGCTAAAGAGAGAGAGAGAGAGAGAAAAAAGAGAAGAGAGAGTTCGTCAGGAGTCTGTCCTTGGACCCCTTTTTGTTTCTGACTTTAAACCACACGGCTGCATTTTGACAGTAGTTTCATTTCCAGACTGGAGTGTCAGGACCATTCCAACTGATGAACAGCGAGACCAAAGCATCGTTGATTGTTTGGTTAATTTACGCCTCATGTAAGTGCGTCATAACTGCTGCGCTCTCACTGCAGATGATTGACAGCTGCTTGTAATGATTCTTCTGTCAGTGTTCATTAGTGATGGGAATCTTGGATCTTTGTCCGACACGATGTGCATCCCGATACACTAGCAACGATACGATTTTTTTAAGATACATGTCTTACAGCTAACGATCGATTCGGTTCGATATGCTCCTGATCACGATGCATCTCGATTCAGTCAACATTGTTTTTTATTCAAATACTTACTAAATATTTAGTCTGTTTAATCATTCATGGGCCTCTAATACCCCAGATAAATTCAAGCCATGTAAAAGTATCTTTCAGTCACTTGAAAATTCAATTACTAACTTTCTAAAATTATAAATAATAATATAGGCCTATTATTATTTTGGTTCGGATAGTATCATGTTTTTCACAGTGCTGTGTGCAATAGGACTTTATAAATAATCAGATGTAGCCTATGTGTGTGAGACCCAGAACTCTCATTGGACAGATCTGCTGTGGAGGCGGGGCCAACATATTACGATAATAGTGTGGGGAAAAGCTAAATAACTGGTCCATTCTGGAGTGCTTTATTTCGGTCTACTATCATAACCTGACGAATACAGCTTATGAAAAAGTCTGTATAGTTTGTCAGTTCAGCCCGGGAGAGGGAACGTGGGACGCAGCTACGGCCCAAACTCACACTGAGCAGCAATAGAGGACCAGCATCTAACCCGCGCGAGGGGCGAAGAGGGACGGTAGCGCGCGGAGAACCAGCGCGCACGGAAATAAAACAGCGAGGACGAGAACAGCGCGCAGGGAAAACGCACATCGCCTGAAACAAACACGGACAGTTTGAGGACCAGCACGCTGGGAAGACGCAGACCGTCTAGATTTGGACATAAACACCGGAAGGACAGCTCTCTTACTGGGCACAGACGCACAGCTTTCCTTCACGTTCACGGTGGAATAATAGCTACGTGTTGTGGAGCGAATCAAACTACTTCTTCTTCCTCTGAACGCGAGTTTCAATGGACTACGTCTTTTTCTCTACAATACACAGGTAAGGCACATTGGACACTGTTGTTAATACGCAGGCTTTGTGAGAATGAAAGGTGTGTGCTTTGACTGAAAGAGACAAACGCCAGAACAGATTGAGCTATTTGTTGTTGGCACATCTTCAGATGAAAGTAAACCACAAACAGCCTTTATAAGGAATGTCAGAAACACACAGCGTTTACAGCCGTGTCAGTGTCAGCTTGTGAGTGCGTGTGTGTCTGTGTAGAAGTACACTTTCGTCAGTGAATCGTGAAGAATCTAGATTCATCGGTAAATAGTCTGATAATCTGATGCAGTCTGCCTTTGTCACACGATCTGCATCGATGTAGCTCCTTTCTACCGACGCACTCACATCGCGCATGTTTACATCGATGTATCGGTGCAAATTGGGTAATCTTCCCATCACTAGTGTTCATACAGCCTCTTAGGTCGTACGCCGATAAACGTTTAATTCAAATTTGATTCCCCACCCATTTATCTTACCCAACCAATAAGAGAAGCCCCTTTTTAGCCAATCAGCGATAAGAAAGCGTTTTCAGAGATCCATGGCGTTTAGTGCTGATTCTGCTGTCAGTGAGATGGAAGCTACTGTCCACAGCTCTGAGTAAGTTTCATTAACGAATAACTTACCGTCAAAGGAAAGATGTGTTGAGCTACTGTCACTGCCTTGGTAGCATTGTTAGCACATTACCACTAACGTTATAGCCTCAAGTCTGTTTGCTTGTGAATAGGGATGCACCAATCTGATACTGGGATCGGATATCGGTTTAGCTGATATCCTAGTTGTGTCTTTAATTGTGCATAACAAGACTAATTTACTTGCTGGTGTTGATCCAGAACGTCTCATATTATTGGACATTTTTATTCAGATTAAGTTGTTAAGTTGTGACTTGCACTAGAAATAACAGTTACATGACACTTTATGATCAAATGATTTATGTTTTGATGAGACAAATAAGACATTTCAGTCTTACACTGGTATCAGTTGATATCGGCAGACACTTAGGCTGCATTCACAAAACACTTTTGATTGGGATCAGGATTGGTTTGTCTGGATAGTTCGGTTCGATTGGGTAATTGTGAACGCGCAAACGAATTCTGATCCGGTCCAAAATGTCCTAATCTGGCTGGGTTGGAGAGGTCGGTCTCTGGAGCGGTTCGTTTGTTTTGTGAACGTAAACGGACCGAGAGCAAAACAAAACCAGGAAGTGAACAGAGACATGATCCACTCTGAGACGCACGAGAGGCTCAGAATCAAAACAAACTCATGTGTGAGATCGATAATGACACAAATAATACACAAAAACACATGAAAGTAACAGGAGAAGGACGGGGGATGATTCAGGGAGAATTAATTATGATCACACGACCACATGTCACTGTTTTCTCGCGTTATTTACAAAAATAACAAAGTTATAACTCTTAGATGAAGCTAATACATAAAGTAACACTACAGCCACATTACTGCAGGAAACGGTCTATATTCATCTAATATTTAGTTCTACAGCTGAGTGAGCAGAGACAGACCTTTCAGAGACACATTTACTCAAACAGATGAACTTTCTGTTACGTTTTACTCTCGGCATTTGGAAAGAAATGCCCAGCCCTCATCTCTGGTCTTCTAAAGTGAAAGTGAAAGTGTCTTTGCTCCAACACTTCCTCTGTCACTCACTCTGGTCCTGTTAATGTGAGAGAAGTTGTGGATAGATCCATAAAAACACAAATATAAAGTCCAGCAGCGTGTTTGTTTGTTTCTGATGCAGCCTGTAGCCGCTGTTAGCTGAGGAGCCGGTGTCTTCTTTGCTGCTGACGTAACGTGTTTCTGTCACAGCGCCTCTACAGGCGAGGAGCAGAAGTGTCTCTTCTGCGCTGGTTCGATTGGCAAAAAGTGTTTTGTGAACAGAACCGAGTCAGTTTACAGAAAGATACAATGTTGCTATTTTGGTTCTCAATCGAGCCGAGTCCGGTTCGGTTTGTGTTGTGAATGCAGCCTTAAAGACAAAGTAATGGAACCGGTATCAGGACTGAAAAAGCTGGACCGGTGCATCTTGTGAAGTAATGCCACATACAAACTGAGCTTGGACTGCAGTTTGGACAAAGTCAAAGTTGTGTGAAATGTCTGGTAAAGCAGCTTGGGGCAACCCTGGGTGTCTTATGTTTTCTGGACTGCTAGCGTTTGTGTGACTGTGACAAATGCAAATGTAGTTTGTGTTTACAGAGGTATATTGTTTATTATTATGAATCAGACTACTTGATCTTTGTATCTTTTTTTTCTTTCATGCTAGGTGTGTGTGGAGATGAAAAGGCAGCCAGAAGACGGATCTAATGGAGAAAAAGTTTAATGCGTTGATAGTGTAGACTCCAGCGTCAGTGCCTTCATCAGGAGGCCTTCAGGGACACTACTCCTCCTCCTTTAAAGCCCAGCAGTGTGGAGCCTCCGCTGACATGTTGATATGTTACAACGAGCCAAATACGTCTAAATAAAAATCTTTAATTCAAGTGTCTTTTGTGTTTTAAACTAATCGGTTACCAGAAGAATCGTCAGGTGCAGCTCTACAAGCGACCTTCAACAATTACAACACTGACAATCGTATATGCTAAAAA
This sequence comes from Mugilogobius chulae, assembly GCA_038363315.1. Lineage (NCBI taxonomy): Eukaryota > Metazoa > Chordata > Actinopteri > Gobiiformes > Gobiidae > Mugilogobius > Mugilogobius chulae. Next base: position 122,593 of record JBBPFD010000163.1, read on the forward strand.
TGCTTCAGTTATATTGTGTGGCTCAAACCATAAAAAGGACAAAAACATCCCTCACCTTAAAAACAAAACACAGTCATAATTTAAATATGACTTTCCAAACAAAGCCCAAAGTTTAAGATTAATATTACTGCTCTGTTATTAAAGCCATGAATAAAAGATTTAGTAAACTTATATATGTGACAGTTTTATTAAAGTTACTCACTCAGAGCTCCGTTGAGTCGTTTGTCTTTGTCCTTCATCACGGCGCAGAGTTTACCTGAGAAAAGAAACAACTCTGGTGTTTAGAAAGTCCAAAAAACAGAGACGGAGACGAAGACAGAGAGACAGAGACACAGAGATGAAGAGACACAGAGACAGACGGAGAGAAGAGAGAAGAGACACACAGTAAAGACAGGCCCAGGTCACATCAGCTCATTTACATATCTCCACGGAAACAGGCAAATCTCCACCCCCAAATTTACATAAATCACAAACACAGGCCTAATGTGAGAGGCTGTAACCACGGCGACCACAGCGCTGCCTCTCCACAGACCTGACTCTGCACGGACACAGGCCTAATGTGAGAGGCTGTAACCACGGCGACCACAGCGCTGCCTCTCCACAGACCTGACGACGAGCTGAAGTGAACTTTAACCAGACAAAACCTTCTGCCAAGTGAAGACAGAACAAGTGAGAGACGTTTAGACCAAAAGAAACCACACACATGTAAGCCCCGCCCATACACGTGTTAGCCCCGCCTCCATATGTGTAAGCCCCGCCCACACAGGTGAGTTCCAGGTGAAACGGGGTTATCTTCACGTTTGTACCTTTGAGTTCCAGCTTCTGTAAGTTCTGCTTGAGTGAGATCAGGAGAGAGAGAAAACACGAGAACCACCTCCTGATCCACGAACACAGGAACTGAGAACCTGAGAGAAGAGAAGGAGGGAGGAGAGAGGGAAGGGAGGGAGGAGAGAGAGAGAGAAAGAGAGAGAGAGAAGGGAGAGGGGAAGGAGAGAGAGGGAGGGAGGGGAGAGAGAGAAGAGGGAGAGAGAGGGAGAGAGAGGAGAGGGAGAGAGGGGAGAGGGGAAGGAGAGAGAGGAGGGAGGAAAGAGAGAGAGAAGAGGGAGAGAGAGGGAGAGAGAGGAGAGGGAGAGAGGGGAGAGGGGAAGGAGAGAGAGGAGGGAGGAAAGAGAGAGAGAAGGGAGGGAGAGAAAGAGGAAGGGAGGGGGGGGCAAGAAGGGAGGGACAGAAAGAGAGAGGAGAGGAGAGGAAGGAGAGAGAGAGAGAGAGAGGGAGAGAGAGAAGGGAGGGAGAGGGAGAGAGAGGAGAGGGAGAGAGGGGGAGAGAGAGAGGAGAGGGAGAGGGAGAGAGAGAGAGAGAGGGGAGAGGGTGGGAAAGGGAGAGGAAGAGAGAGAGAGGAGAAGGCGAGAGGGGGAGAGAGAGAGAAAGAAAGAGAAAGAGACAGAGAGAGGAGACAGGGAGAGGGAGGGAGAGAGAGGGAGAGGAAGAGAAGAGAGGGAGAGAGAGAGAGAGAGAGAGAGGGAGAGAGAGAAAGAGGATGAGAAAAGAGAGAAGAGGGGGAGAGAGAGGAGAGAGCGATCGAGAGAGAAAGAAGGGGGGGAAGAGCGAGGGAGGGGGGGCAAGGGGGAGAGAGAGTGGGGTGAGAGAGGAGACGTGAGGGACAGAAAGGATAAAGAAGAAGGTGAAGGGAAAAAGAGCGAGAGATGAGGAGAGAGGTGTGAAGGGGAGGAGGGAGAGGATGAGCAGGTGAATGAGATGGAAAAGAGGGGGATGGAGGGAGGACAGAGAGAGAGAGAGAGGGGAAAAGAGAAGGGGAGGAGGGGCAGGTGTGTGGGGTGTGTCAGGAGCAGTGGGGGAGCGACAGGTGAGGGTGTGAGGGGGAGGAGAGCAATAATTGTTCGTACAATTATATAACGACACAAATCCTCCTGTAAAACCAAACTACAGGAGACGTTTTTTCTCTCCAAACATCCATGTCTCACCTCTGTGTCTGCGTCCTCGGCAGTAGATGGTGCTGGTCTCCTCCGGGCTCTGGAGTTCTGATCCTGGTTCTGATCCTGCTGCGGGCCTGGGTCTGGTCCTGGGTCCGGTCTCGGGTCTGGTCCTGGGTCCGGTCCCAGGTACAGACTCACAGGAGCAGCTGGAGGCCGTCGTACACGAGGGTTTGGAGAATCTAGAGTCCGTCAGCTCATCACAGTCACAATGAGGTTTATGGTTTCTACAGCAGGAGAGATCTGGACCAATCAGAGAGCGGCGTGGTTTAGAACTGTCTGGACCAATCAGAGAGCTGCGTGGTTTAGAACTGTCTGGACCAATCAGAGAGCTACGAGGTTTAGAACAGGATGTGTCTAGACCAATCAGAGCGCGGCGTGGCTTTGAACAGGACGTGTCTGGACCAATCAGAGCGCTACGTGGTTTAGAACAGGATGTGTCTGGACCAATCAGAGTCCTGTCTGCGGCGATGGTGCTCTCACACAACATGGTGCTCTCTGAACACAGAAAAACAGACACAAAAGCGTGAATAATAACTTCGAGATCCTTTTGTGACATTTGGAGATGCAGTGTTACCTCGATTTTTGTGGGGGTTACGTTCTGAAAATAATGCGTGAAACAGTAATTTCAGTAGCCAATGGTATGACTGTTCACCACGTTACACTTTTCTCAAATAGACATTCACATTTTCCCCAAAACAAACAAAAGTCCAAACCTTTGTACACAGTGCTCTAGTGATGCATATGTTCGAGTAGGGCTGGGTACCGTTAGATTTTTTTCGATACCAGTACTTTAACGGTACTTGCTTTTCGGGACCGGTTCCTTAACGGTTCTTTTTTCGGTTCTTACTTTTTTTCAAATGTTAATTATAAGCCCAAAATTATTTTTTCAGCCTTTTAACAATGTTATGTTTGTCAAACGATATTTTAAAACGCACTTTTAGTTTGTTCAGTTACAACTCAAAACAAAGCGCTGCAAATGAATCAGCTGTTCCTCACGTGGACTGCCACATGGGGCGAGTTAGTTTCACTTTCACTTTCTAGCCACACGCGGCAGCTCTGCAACAAAGACGCTTTGCTTTTTTTTTGCTGGATTACATGTTTCTTACTCAGACCTATATAGCTGCACTAGAGACGCGCGCGCCACAGCCGGTCACATATGGGATTCTGCTTTCAACTGCTGAGATGTTACGGCAAAGTTGGATCATATTTTGTGTTTGGCAACATTCTTCTGCGTAAACTTCAGGCTTTGACTTGATTACGAAGAGCTATGAAGCTCAACACACAGACTTTAGACAGAAAGGCTCCACCGGAGATGTGCTTTAATTGAAAACGGACCTGTTGTTTCTTTGTTTCTTCTTTTTAAGAAGGTAAGCAGACACACAACGGTTTGTTTGTGACATTGCAGCTGGAGGCTCGGTCTGTTTGGGAGAAGTGAGACGTGAATTGTGCCGCTAGTTTGTGCAGGCGCTGGAAGGTCACGGGTTGGTTTGGGAGAAAGAAAGAAAGAAGTGAATTGCCCTGACATAGTAGCACATTTGGCACAAAGGTTACGTGGTGTTTGTGGAGCGTAGTTCACGTCAATGTAGTGATCGCGTGTGGCATGTTTGGTGTTCTTGTTGTCTGCTTGTTGATGCGGAGATTTAAAACCAAGGAACCGAAAAATGGCACCAAAAGTGCGTCATGTTTTCGGTTCCAGTGTTTCCCGAACGTTTACGGTCGGTTCCAAGTAGGAACCGTTTTTCGGTGCTCAGCCCTATGTTCGAGTGGATGACGTTTGATGCAAAGATGTGCGCAACCGCGTGGGTTTACAGCAGCTGGAGGATCCTGTTAGGACTGGAGCTCAGACTGCATGGTCTGTTTTTGGATCAGCCGCTGTGAGTGGACACGGCTCGGTAGGGCTGGGCGATATTGACAAAAACAAATATATCGATCATTTTTTGGCATATCTCGATAACGATATTAGGGCGATAAATTGTTAGCCCAACATAAATGTGTGGCAAGATTATAAAAGTGACAACCTTAAATATTCCAATGAGACTAAAACTGGTTGACTGATTTTCACGTTTTGACTATTCTACAGTGAAGATTCAAAACCTAAAATACTCCTCATTCTAAGCACATATTTTTTAAAATTAAGTTGGTCATTTTTTTCCAGTTTGTTCAAATATGAAACTAATATTTGCAGAAATCTTTCATTATAGGCCGTACCATAATTTAGCTGTTTTGTGAAGCTCTGAATTACTTATTGTCCTCATTCTAATAGGAACATAAACTGGTTGCATCTACAGTGTTAGAAGTTGATGGCATAATGTGTTTAACTTTAATTAGAAATGTGTTCTTATTTAGTGTGTTTTTTACTGCACGCACTCTTTGAACAGTCCTGAGTTAGACCTGGTTAAGTTCTCGGTTGGTCCTGCGGTCGTAAGTTTTGTGTTCTGTTGCCTGAGAATGCTGTGATTGGACATGGAGCAAAGCACGCTTATGCATTAACTAACACAACGTAGAGCTAGACTAGGACCGCGCGCTGTACACTGTAAAAAAAATAAAACCGCGAGACCGCAAAAGGGAACACTGTATACAAAATGCATCAAATCTTTTCTGCATCTTTAGAACTAAAACAGACCTAAAACCAGACAGACAAAAGTAAACTCTCACCTGTAGGATCAGCGTCACAGTCCAAACCTGAAACAACAATACACAAGTGCATTAGTCACAAACAGCACTTTAAACAGCTCAATCTAACCACAGTTTTCTGACTCTCTCAAACACAGACGGTCAGTGTCTCACCCCAGAATCCGTCCACAGCGGTCGACTCTTGAATACTGGACTCATCGAGGAGAGACGAGAGCAGAGACGCATCGGAGGCGGCTCCAGAGTGAACGCCGCTGCTGTTTATGGCAGAAGAGCTGTTTAGGACTGTAGAAGAGCAGTTTAACACCGCAGAGGAGTTAAGAGCAGGTTTCTGAGGCGTGTGGAGCAGGAGAGACTCTGAACATGAAGACGACAGACGACGAGACGACCGAGACCTGAGCAGACACAGATAAAACAGTTTTCTTCTGCAGCTCATAGACATATTAACATTCTAATTTCAGACCTGTTCTTCCACGCTCCTGCTGCTGCTCCTCCCACACTGAAGGAGGCGCTGCCGTGAGGAAGACTTCTGTCCAACAGGCTGTCGTCGATGCGAAGACTGCGACGAGACATGGCTCTGGTCCTGCAGTCCGAGTCCGGGACCAGACTGGACCTGGGCACAGTTAAACCAGACTCAGGTCACAACAAGTTCAATTGTCTCATTCACCGGGATGCACCAATCCGATCGATGCCAATCCAGGAAATTTCGCTGAATCCGGTATCAACTCCATGATATCAGTTCAGCTGATATCATGGTTGTGCCTTTATTTGGACATAATGAGACTATTTTACTGGTTGGTGTTGAGCCAGAATGTCTCATGTTGGGAATTTTATTCAGATTTTGTTGTTAAGAAGCGGCTTCTTTTATAAATTATAGTTACATAACACAGTATGACCAAGTTTATTATGATATTGGGTATCAGTAGATAGTTAAAACCATAATATTGAGATTGGTATCGGAACTGAATAAGCTGGATCGGTGCATCCCTAATCGTCACATGTACAACGTGAACAGAATCTACTCACTTCAGTAACACAATCAATTCTGTCAGAAAAATGTACAAACAAACAGGAAATGTTACTCATCAAAATAAACCCAACTTCAAATGAACAGAGTCAATGAAAATGTTTGATTTTAGTACTAATAATATCTGCAGTTTCATCAGTTACAGGCACCTCCAAACAAACCAGGCCGGTGCCACCTAGTGTCTACGCTTAAGTTTGGTCGTCCACACAGCGAACAGGAGCCAACCTGAGCTAACAGACTTCTGCTCCTTTGACCTTGTGTCAAATATTCACTTTTACCTTTTAGTTTGTAACCCAGAAGCGATAATAATCACTGACACATGTTTACGCTCCAATTCATGGATGACAAAAACGACCAAAAAGCAGTGATTGGTGTGAAAGTGAAAGTCCCGCCTCCTGTGAAGTGAACAAAGCTCAATGATGCGACGACAGGACATGAAACCAAACTTAAAAGTAACTAAAGAGTATTCTGTTAGTGACAGTAATTTAATTACAAGTATTAAGTAGTAATTGTTACTTAAAAATGTAATCTAATTACAGAAACTACACCCCACACCCAACACTGCTAGTATCGGCAGATGCTTAAAGCCAAAGTATCGGAATCAATGTTGAAATTGAAAAAGCTGGATCGGTGCAGCCCTATTTTTGTCTCCATTTATTTTGATCTAGCAAATACAGTTCTGGCTCTGTCTGACTTTAATGTGCTTTGAATTGGGATAGTACGTCTCTTTTGTTGTTATACCATTAGTTTAGTTTAAATGTGTTTTAAGTTAAATACTGATCAACACTTAAACGACGACAGTCCAACAGTGATGCATGTTTAAAATGAAAGTATGAAAGTCTCACAGCGAAGTCCAGCCCCACGAGCTCAGGTTCTCCTCAACTTCAGCTCCGTCTGCCGCCAAACAGACTGCAAACATCACACACGTGTTCTACTGCTGCACACGTATGAACACACACGTAACACACACACACATATGAATACACACACATAGAAACACGGACAGAGCAGACGTGCAGACGAGCAGAGGGCAAAGTTCTCCTCAGGTTCACTGTTTACTCTCACACAGCTGACTCTTAAAGACACAGAACTCAAACTAATGTCACCACCACAACAACAAGAAGCAGGATTTTACACTTTTAGACCCTTTTCTAACAAGGTACAGGCACAAATGTCAGACTGAAACTTCTACATGTGTTTATATGACACTTCAGGATGAGTAAATACTTTAATAGACATTTTACTTTTAAGCTCAAAATGTGCACTTAAAAACGGTAAATGAGGTACATGAGAAAACACATTTGGCTAGATTTTACCAACCAAGTTAGGTAGGGTTGGGCAATAATACGATATATATCGCATATCGAGATATGTACTGGACAAGTTATGAATTTGGCCTTATCGTAAATGTTGAGATATTGAATCCCTGGTGAAAAAGAGCTCCTAAAACTAAAACTAATGAAAAGCAGTTACAGAGAAAAGTGACAAAGAGAAAGAGAGGATCAATTAAATTTTGTTGTTGTTGTAATTGACTGTGTGCACAAGAGTATTTTATTTTCAAAAATGCTTGCCGGCAGGTTCATTTCCTGTTTAGTTCATTCCTATGAGGTTTTCACTGCCTCAGTCTAAAATGAAAAATGACTAAAGATCAGACAGTGAACAGTTGGTGATTTTCTCTGAAAACATGTTAAATACTTTACAAAAGAAGAGAATGTTTCACCAAAGGACCAAAGTGTGTTTATAAAACGATGTGTTTGTCTGTCAATGCTAACGCTAAAGTCTGAGGATTTGAAAGTAAACAGCTTCAATGCAGTCAAAATATAAACTTGTGTTATGCATAGAATTTAGTTTTACTCAGCAAAAGGCACGACCAAAATGTATTCAATGAAAATTTACCTTTCTAGTTTCTATTTAGCAGACTAAAGGCTTAAAACAAATATTTCACTTTCAAAATGTCATATCAAAACTAGAAATACATATAGTATATCAAGATATGAACAAAATATATAGCCCTATTGATAAGTATATAATTTATGTGTAAATACTGACAGTTTCCAGTCTATATTATTTTCCATTTTAAATGAGACATAAAAACATTTTCTAGAATCTGTGAGTTTAGCCAGATTTTCCATGAAAACAATGAACAAAGTCGATTTACAGCATAACTGTGTTTGAGTCCAGAACAGAAACCGAATCAAGCAAACAATTTTCAAAAATCCTAAGTCTTTATGACAAAATGTCACCAATAATTTAGTATTTCAATTGTAGTGGTTTGCTGTGTTATATCACAAACAAACCAGATGTAGTCTTCATAAAAGTATACGTCATTTGAAGTCAAGTCTGAAAGCATTCAACATTTTGGTTAATATCTCGTCATAAATAGTTGGTGTTTATTCTGTAAAATATAGTTAATGTTAAATGTGTTTGGACCAGGTTAAGACAATCATTCACTCATTTGACAAACGAAAGCAAAATACAGGAAAAAAGAAAACTTATCACGGAAAGAATCAGAACAAACCCGACAAGTCACGTTTAACCAATCAGATCAAGTCTTTGGAGACGTGACACCTGCTTCAACCAACCACAGCGCAGAGAAGGCGGGCCCGCTACAAACGAACTTGGCTGTCAACATTTTAGCTCATAAACTCATTTTAAACGTTTCTACGGTGAATAAACTCACCGTGACTCATGACAAACACTTGTACAAACGAGTTTACAGCACATACCTTCAGCTCAGCGCCGAGAGTGAAGCAGTTTGTCCGCAAAGCTCTGTCCCGAGGAGGAGCGGCCCGTTAGCTGTTGCTAAGCTAATGCTAAGCTACTTGTTGCTAGCGACGTTTCGAGCTTCAGTTATCAGCTCAAAACACGTCTTCAAAAGATGTTCAGCCGCAACAAATGATTCATTCTGATTTAGAAGCTAACTAAAAGTACATAGGAAGAGTAAAATGTGTTTAAAAAGTAAATAAAAGTCGGAAAAACAGGTATTAATCCGGATGAATCAAAGCGCAGCTGCGGCTACACGGGTCAAACAGTGCAGGGTTGCCAGGTTTCAGACGCAAAACCCGCGTCTTCTTCAGAGTCACAGAACTGCCCTTCATTTATTTATTGCTGGCTAGGCAATGTGTCATGTAGGCCATAGCGTATTTTTAATGTTTGTATTTAATCATATTTTATCAGATGTGACAAAAATAGCCTATTAAAATTCAATACTTGAGTAAAAGTACTGTTACTTTAAAAAAATAAATAATAATCTGGTAAAAGTCCAAGTCCAGCTGAAATTACTTCACTTGAGCCAAAGTACTAAAGTAAAACATTGTAAATTTACCTAACTAAAAAGTAAAAAACAAAAACAATGTTAGTATTTAGCTATTTCCACGAAGATCAGACCTGGTAGAAAAAAATAATAAAATAACTGTAATTAAAAGGCTACAAAAAGATAGACATGTAGCCTATAACTACGGGAGGTCTGTTTCTGGAGGATAAATAACATCTCCACAGATAAAAGTAAAGTAGAGTAAAAAGAATAGATGTTTCTTGAAAAAAGTCAGAGTAAAAAGTGACTCGAATTTGTAATACCAAAGTACAGACACCTGGGTCAAAATACTTACTTGTCACTTCTGTATTTTATCTGTGAACAGTTAATGATTTATATTTTTTAATAAAGTTGCTTTGCGATTATTTTGATGTATTTTTCCTGCTTTGTAAAACATTTCAAAGTGCTTTTTGTACAAATTGTGCTGGTTAAATATAAATATGCCTAAATAAAATAATCAGCTATAAAATGATCATAAAGCATCAAAGACAAATCAAACATCAGTTCATCTTTTGTCTGAAAACATTAGAACAGCACGTGACTTGTAATGACGCGCTTTGTCCATCCGGTGGCGCCAGACTGTTGTTGTTCAGAAGCAGAAACACGAGTGGAGTTTATTTATAAAACTGTTTCAGAGTCACGCGGAGCTTCTGCCTCTAAAAACTCACCGTCAGCACCAGACTGTTTATATGACTGTTTAAACTCTTCTCTCCTCTCTCTATCCTCTCTTCTCTCGCTCTCTCTCTCTCTCTCTCTCTCTGTTTATAACTGTACTAACTGTTTAAAGCAGAGTTTGTCCAGCTTTCCTCCAGATTTAAAATATTCTTCGTCTCCACACGACCGAACCATTGACTGTATAACTGGACCGAACATAGAATATCTTAAATACAAAAAACCTTCTTCAGGCTCTGAAAACAGATTCTGATGTGCTCTGACACTAATATGGTAAAAAATAATGTTTTTTATGCAATATGAATATTTCACTGAATTGTTGAAAAGAATGAGGTTCTATTTATTTTCACAATTTATATATTTGTCATTATTGTAGCTGAATCTCATAAAGACACACACGACTTAAATGACGTATTAGGCCTATTTTCCTTCAAACGCAAGGAAACATTTTCAACAAATACAGGCTAATTATCAGTCCTTACACTGGTATCGGTATTGAAGTGTCTTGCCCGAGGACACAGCCGCAGTCGTCTTCAGTTCCAGTACAAACCGGTTTGACCTGATCATATTTGATAAGAGGAGCTCGTGGTGTTTTATTGCTGCGTCGTAAAAAGTCACGACTTTTACATCAGAGTTAACCACGTTTACTACACGTTTATTACGCTTTAAAGCGAACCCTGGCTACAATCACATGTTTACCCTAAAACACTTATAATATCAACACTTATATAAATTCAGAACAAAACCTTGAAAGTATTTGTAGTTTTATCAAAATCATGTTTTAAAGAAATCACATGGCTGCCATTTTGTCCTGGCTGTGACGTCAATGGTTGTCTGTCTGCCCTCTGGTGGTTGTCAAGGTAACAGGTAACTAAGCAACATGAATTCAACAGTTAAAACCTTTCAGTTTGAGCTGGAGTTTGGCCAAATACAGAATGATTATTTAGAATCTAGTAAAACTAAAGATAATCAAGAGGAAGAGGCAAGAACTGGACACTGTCAGTGGTGTTTTTGTTTCAACTGTTCACCGATCGAACCACAGGAGTATCCATGACAACAACCAAAAGCAACCATTTGATGTCATCAACCCAGAATGCATTGTGTCTGGACAATATGGCGGCGCCCAGTAGCTCAAAACAATGCAGATTTTATAAACATAGTAAGCAGTTTTATATTTGTTTGTAGTTTATTTGAACAAACATGAGATGTACTTGCATTTTAGCCATATTTGTCGTTATAGTCAGGGTTCACTTTAAGACTGTTGGACTTTCTCTGAGGCTTTGGCTGTTTTCTCCCCGTGTTTTACATGTGTGTGTTGCAGGGGCGGACTGGGGATAAAAAACAGCCCTGGACACTAGTCAGCCCCAGCCCAATCCAAAAATGCGGCACAAAATTCAAAATGTTACAAATTTTTTTTTTTCCCCTCCAATAAAATACAGAATATAGCTCAATTAATTTAATTCTCTTGTCACATAAATAGTAAACTGTGGGTAGTATTGTAAACAATTGGCATCAAGTTTGAGCATAAATTGCCTCTCTGGTCTGGGGGTTTGGGGGCCCTCCCCCAAGAAAATTTTGAAAAAAACAGGTGTAATTTCCTGTACTTTGGTGAGTTTTAGACTTGTTTTTATAGATTCAGATAACCTGAAGTGAATAGTCTTATTATTAAACCGTCAGCAGTCAGCAAGATTGCATTTGGTGCCCCCTAGTGGTTGTTTTGTAAGACAATAAATAAGAGTCCTTTACAGAGTTCAAAATATATAAATAGACTAAAGAGTAGCTCTGATGGTAGGATGATCTGAAAATCTGAAATCTAGATGTAGTTTGCTTTAATCTGGGGGAATTTTAGACCAACAAATGTGATATTTTACAAAAGTTATTTTATGTGTTATTTTGTCCCATAATGTGTACATTCCTCAGCTAGATTCAAATTGGGTTTTTGTGCATTTTTATTTTCTATTTGGTGTATTTCTCAGTGGGGCCCCAGCCTTCTGTGTCCCCCTGCTCTTCCTTCAGTGTTCCGGCCCTGCTCTCTCTCTCTCTCCTTCCAGTGCTCAGGAACAGACGCCTGATGAGCTGCATCCTGACACTTGTAGACTGTGACAGAAATACTAAAGTCTGAAACTTTAGTCTAAACAGATAACCTCATGCTTTGTGTGTTTTAAAAAGGCACAATCCACCCTCAAAGTCTAGAGAAATGCGCTGTTCTTCGCCGCGGTAAAAAAGTCGCGGTAAATTAGGCCTACGTGATTAAGAGACGTATGAGTTCATCTGCTGTTTATGCTCGTACCTTTGTGAATATTTGTCTTATTGACGCGAAATAAAGACTGGCTAACTGCTTATGAGATGCAGAACATCTTTTAGGGTTACCAAAGTACCCAGGGGGTTTGATTTCCCGCTATGTGCTGTTAAGCATCAGACCAATGTGCAGACGTCTGTCACTCAGCGGCTGGGGCTGGCGCTTCTCTCATAGCCGTGCACTCTTCACATGTCTACAACCGCTGTCTGTAGGCCAGGTTAGTGCTCCTGACTGTCTGTCCTGCTTTCCTCTCGTTACACGTGCGTCCGTATTCTCCCAGGCTGTAGCGCTGCGCAGCTGTGGGGATGTGGCCGTTGCTCCTGATCAGGCTGCCTTAAAAAAAAAAAAAATGTACCAGAGGCCACCGGCCCATGGAGCGAGCGGCCGTTCTGTGCTTTTCCAGAATGCACCTATGGCCAGTCCGCCCCTGTGTGTGTGTAAATGTGTGTGTGTAAATGTGTGTGTGTGTTTAGTAAATGTGTGTGTGTGTGTGTAAATGTGTGTGTGTGTGTAAATGTGGACGTGACACGTGTGATGCATTAGAGCCGTTTGTGGAGCCTCCTTTAAACCACAAGAGACTAAAACTAGAGAAAGAGAGAGAGAGAGAGAGAGAGAGAGAGAGAGAGAGAGGGAGTGGGAGAAGAGAGAGAGAGGAGAGAGAGAGAGAGAGGAGAGAGAGAGAGAGAGAGGAAAGAGAGAAAGATGAGAGAGGAGAGAGGGAGAGCAATGAACGAATGAAAGAAGAAAAAGAGGAAAGAGAGAAAAGAGAAACAGAAGAAAAGAGAGAGGAAAAAGAGAGGAGACAGAGGGAGAGAGAGGTTCTTCACTCGCCCAAACTTCTAGAGTCACTTTGACCTTTAGTCAGTCACAGCCTTTGTCTGAGTGAAAGAATGAAGTGACTGTGGCCTGACATTTACAGACAGAGAGAAGAGAGAGGGAAGAGAAAGGGAGAGAGAGAGAGAGAGAAAGAGGAGAGAGAGTGTGCGAAGAGCGGAGAGGAGGGAGAGAAAGAGAAAGAGAGGAGAGAGAAAGAGAGGGCGCGGAGAGAGAAGAGAGAGGAAGATGAGAGAAAGAAAAAGAGAGGAGAGAGGAGAGAGAGAGAGGGAGAGAGAGAGAGGAGGGAGAGAGAAAGAAGAGGAGAGAGAGAGAGAGATCAGAGAGAGAGAGATGAGAGAGAGAGAAGAGTGGGTGGGGGTGGAGTCACTTTGGTTGAAGCTCTGGTGGAGTTTCCTCAGTTTTTCGTTTGTGGCTCCAAATGTTTTCTCGTTTCGTAATAAAAGGAAATAAAAACAACCAAATATGACCCACACTGCGATGACATCATAGCTCCAGGCGGTGGGCGGAGCCAGTATTTTCCTGCCAATAACAATAAATGTTTTCTATTCGTGACTCGACCCTTTACTTTACATTAAACACAAACAAACAGACTTTAAAGCTGCACTGTGGAACTTATAAAATAAATAAAGTGTCATTAAAGTGATTAAAGTGTCAGGAACAGTTCAGGAGGCGACGCAGTTTAAAAATCACAGTTTAATTCTGATTATAAAAACATTTACAGATTGCACTTTTTCAGCTCAAATCAAATGAGAAGTGAAGCTGGTCCGACAACGTCCCTGAAACGGCTTTTGGTTCCACACAAAAACACAAGAAAAAACATTTATAAACACAAGAAATACACAGGGAAACACAGGCTGGAGTGGTTTTAGACAGTTCCCAATAAATAAGGCACAAAATACAAAAAAAGTGGCAACGTTTTGAACAAATAAGGCACTTATCTCATCAGACACAAAAGGTTTTAGTGCTTTTAGACTCTTGGACTCGGATCCAGTTTCTCTCCAAGACCAGGACCAGACCAGACCAGACCAGGACCAAAGGACCAGACCAGGACTAAAACAGGACTAGACCAGGACTAATGGGGTCTTTATGAGCTCAACTTTCAGTCAAGTGTCGCTCTGACATTTAGAGGAACCAGATCTGCCCCAGACTTAAGACTAAACCTGGACTAAACATGGACTAAACTGGACTAAAGCAGGACTAAACATGGACTAAACCTGGACTAAACCTGGACTAAACCTGACTAAACCTGGACTAAAACCTTGGACTAACCTGGACTAAAAAAAGGACAAAAGGATCTCTAAAACAGGACTAAAACTAGGACTAAAGCAGGACTAAAACAGGACTAAACCTGGACTAAACTGGACTAAACCTAAAGGAACTAAACAGGACTAAACCAGGACTAAAAGCAGGACTTAAAACTGATACTAAAACAGACTAAACTGGACTAAAGCTGGACTAAAACAGGACTTAAAACAGACTAAACCTGGACTAAAACAGGGTAAACAGGACTAAAACAGACTAAAACTAAAGCAGGACTAAACCTGGACTAACCAGGACTAAAGCAGGACTAAACCAGGACTAAAAGGACTGAAAACTAAACATGGACTAAAACAGGACTAAACCAGGACTAAACCAGGACTAAACAGGACTAAACAGGACTAAAACAGGACTAAAGCAGACTAAACTAAAGCAGGACTAAAAACAGGACTAAAACAGGACTAAAGCAGGACTAAACAGACTAAACCAGGACTAAAGCAGGACTAAAACAGGACTAAACCAGGACTAAAGCAGGACTAAACACAGGACTAAACCAGGACTAAAAGCAGACTAAAGCAGGACTAAAACGACTAAAGCAGGACTAAACCAGGACTAAAACAGGACTAAAGGCAGGACTAAAACAGGACAGGACTAAAACAGGACTTAAAACAGGACTAAAACTGGACTAAAACAGGACTAAAACAGGACTAAAGCAGACTAAAAGCAGGACTAAAACAGGACTAAACTGGACTAAAGCTGACTAAAGCAGGACTAAAACAGGACTAAAACTGGACTAAAACAGGACTAAAGCAGGACTAAACAGGACTAAAACACTAAAGGACTAAAGCAGGACTAAAACAGGACTAAACTGGACTAAAACAGGACTAAAGCGACTAAAACAGGACTAAAACAGGACTAAAACAGGACTAAAAGCAGGACTAAAACAGGACTAAAACAGGACTAAAGCAGGACTAAAACAGGACTAAACAGGACTAAAACAGGACTAAAACAGGACTAAAAAAAACAGCAGGACTAAAGCAGGACTAAAACAGCGACTAAACTACCTAAAGCTGACTAAAGCACTAAAGCAGGCTAAAACAGGACTAAACCTGGACTAACCTGGACTAACGGACTAAACAGGACTAAAGCAGGACTAAAGCAGGACTAAAGCAGGACTAAAACAGGACTAAAACAGGACTAACCTGACTAAAGGACTAAACAGGACTAAACAGACTAAAAACAGGACTAAAGCAGGACTAAACCAGGACTAAAACAGAGACTAAACCTACTAAACATGGATAAAAGGACTAAACCTTAAAAGAGATTAAAACAGACTAAAAAAACAGGAAAACAGGACTAAACCAAAGGGACTAAACCAGGACTAAAACAGACTAAACTAGGACTAAAGAGGACTAAAGGACAAACCAGGATAAGCAGGACTAAGCTAACAGGACTAAACTGGACTAAACCAGGACAAAGCTAAAGCAGGACTAAACCAGGACTAACCAAAGGACTAAACAGGACTAAAGCGGATAAACAGGACTAAAACAGGACAAGGACTAAAACAGACAAACAGGACTAAAACAGGACTAAACTAAAAACTGGACTAAAAAAGAGGACTAAAACAGGACTAAACCAGGACTAACTAAAACAGACTAAAAAGACTAAAACAGGACTAAACAGACTAAAGCAGGACTAAACAGACTAAAGCAGGACTAAAACAGGA